>JAYXIM010011564.1:0-220280 GCA_037575425.1 Anastrepha fraterculus | reverse complement strand
TATATTTCTACCTTGAAAAAATTCCTATTAAAAAACCCTCTGGAGGCGACATGAAACTATAGGTACTTCCATTTGTGGAAAATCTTTTTTTTGTTCTTTTTTAAGTTTTTTTTTACTTTTTTAATTTTTTTTATCATTGCTCTTTTTTATTAATTTGTATTATTATGTTTTATTATTTATTTAATTTTTATTTCTTATTATTATTTTTTAATATTAAAAAAAAAAATATGTTTTGATATCTACTTTTTATAGCTTTTTTTATGATTTATTTTTGTTATCTTATATGCAATTAATAGTTCACGGTAAAATTTGATAATCGAAAGGTGAAAAATCCAGAAGTATAGTGTAATACGGCATTAACTAACATCTGAGTTCGTTCAGATTTGTTTAATGTATTAACATTGCTATGAGGTCTTACGTTGTCTTAGTAAAACAAAACTTTGCGTCTACTCACTAAAGACGGTCGATTTTTTTTCTCAGAGCTTGTTAATGATGAATAATAATCACGTTATTGTCTGGTTTGTTAAAGATACTAAAAATGCGTCTATCCATCAAAAGACAGGAGCTGTCTGGCTGAGCTACACCAAGAAAAGTAATTGTGGACAATTTTATGGGTACGTTGGATAACAACTTCTGACTGAAAGGAGTCCGCTTGTACGGACGGGGGAGGCACAGATCTCGCTGTGATGATCCATTTTTTAAAAATACTGCCTTCCTTATTAGAATGAGGGTTGTGCCGGAATTTTAATCGAAGACTTTGTTTCGTTGGAAGAGTGAAGTGTGCATCCTGTGTCACACAGCACCCCCTTCCAGTGTTTAGTGGGTGGTTTGCCACAGCCTCGGAAATTTCCATGATAAATGGATATCTTGGTGGCAAGCGGCGTATTAAATACCTTTTAAAATACATGTCGTATGTATGTCGGTTAAGTATTGAGATATACAATAGACGAATTACAGTTTTGTATATCCATACCTATGAACTTAGTGCCTTGATCACTGAAATTCATTTCACAATATAAACCACAATCTAGATTATAGTGGTGTTAGAGGTTTTGTGCTATCGGTTCCGAATGAATTTTCTTGTTAAGGCTGCTTTAGAGTCCAAGAGGATCAGTAAGCTTGCCTTAGATCACAAAAGACAGCCAGAAAGAAATATGCAAATTATTAAAACCGTTGAAGTCGTTGGTTGCATGCCTAAAATGTGCATGGAACGCAACTTTGTTTGCAATGGTCATCTCTCGGCAGTCAATAAAGCAACCAGTTACTTAAAAAGTAGACAAAAGCAGCGCTTTGAATCTAGTAAAATCTCATAAAATTTTGCATTCAACATCTTTTTGTAATTCACTTTTTAATTCTATATCCGAAACATTAATTTTTTTTAAATAATTCCAAAAGCTAAATCGCGCTATATGAAAGTCATGAGGCAAAATTTCAGGTTTACTTGTAAATGCAACTAATAATCTCTAATGCAAAATTTTACGGCGGCTTTGAAAAACATCTACACACAATTTTCTGCTTAATACAGGTTTTTTTCTCATTCCAAGATGGATTCGTATGTACGTGTATGTGTGCCTACTAACATTTCTATTTAAAATTTCCTTTTTTTGGTTACGTTAATGGCTTCGTTTGCTTGCGGCTGCAGCCTTAGTGCAATCAGAATATTAGTTTCGGGCAGATGCATTAAGCCACATTTGTAGACAGCCTTTGACACTTTTGCTAACAGTTTTACATAAAAAATATTTCCTCTAATGTTTTGTTTTTTTTTGCTTTTTTCTTTTGCTCCCATAAAATCTTTTTTCCACGAACTAATGCCACCAATGATTTTTGACAACACTAAGGCGAATTCCGCAAGTGTCTGTGTCATATCTCTTTTGCCTTTCATATGCGGATATTTTTTCGTATTTTATGTTAAATTTTTTATGCTGCTGAAGTTTTTTTCTATGCACTTGATGTTTCATATTCCTTTTATTATTATTACTGCCATTCAGTCGGTAACTTCTTTTTTTTTTTATTCTGGCTGCAGCTGACAAAAATTTTTGTGCAGTACTGCATAAATTTTGTCGAATTCTGCTTCCGTCCGCCGTTACTGCTAACCACTGATGCAAATATCTATCAAGTGTAGACGAAAGCAGAAAAAAAGTCATGACGCATACTTTTATATATCTGGAATATGTCGCTCTTGTAGGCTATCACTTCCTCTCCCAGCAGACCACTGCACGCGAAACACACAGCCACTCACCCATACACTCATGCACATACGACATTGTTGCTAGTTGTTCTTCGTTGTTTCCTCCAGCCTGCGACGGCGCTGCTGTTTGTTATCACAGAAATGAATTGCAAAAGTTGCTCCATTACTTAGTTTTAAGTACTAAAAGTAACGGCGGGGAGAAAACGTAAAATATTAATATAAAAATTTAACTTGTCAAGTAAGAGGAGCATAAAAAATAAGTAAAAGTCAAACAAAAGAAAATAATAGAAAGAGAAGAAAGGCGAATATGCGGGCGAAAACAGGAAATGAAAACTGTTCGGAAGTTTGGAGCAGAAAACTCTGTTGGCGCTGCATGAGTGACGGCTATCGCTTCGACCAGCAGCAATAGAGGCAAAGACGACAGAAGTTTTGCTGGTGACGAGAATGCTGATTGCTCTCCCTTTGTCATAGGCTTGTGTAGCAGTGCACATATATGTACATATGTATGTATGTATGTATATGTATTATAAAAATGGCGCTGCCGGCGCTTTTTGTCGCCAGGCTGACTCGGAAAACATTGTTTGAAGACGAAAGTAACTACAAAGTTTTGTGGGAAAAACTAGATTTTCGCCTTATTGCGCTGGTTGCGTTGGTGGACTCTTTTTGATGTAAAGTTTTGAAACAGAAATTTAAAATTTAGAATGCTGATAAACAGGAACTTTTAAAGAGCGATGAAAAAATATATTGAAAAATACTAATGCGCAACCTGCGATGCGCAGGTTTTATACGAATATTGCCAGGCGTAAAAAGTTGTTTCTAATTATTCCTTTTAAATCTCTTGATTTTGGATAAATAATCTTACTATGCACTTGCTTGCAATTGTGCTTCCATAATCAAGTCACTCTATCTTTTTGCAATATTCGTAATATTTTTCACGGTAAAGTTCGGAAGTATTTTATATGGGAGAAAATATTCAGCCGCACATACAAAAAAAAAAATTGTCAAAAATCAACGAGAATTTTCAACGACTTCAAACTTCCTTCTTACTATACTAAATTGAATGGGATATACAAAAATGTTGATGAGAATTTTTTGAAATTTACGGAATTTTTATGAATTTTGCACAAAGTTTTAAACTTTGATGCCTTATAAATTTGTTATACAGTAATTGTTATGCAAATATATTCCGATAAAAAATTTACGAAAAAAAAGTTTGCATACCAAACAAAATGCAAATATTGTAAAAATACTTCAGTTATGTCCGAGGTTTTTTTCGCCCTTTCATTGATAGTGACTTGCATGTGGCGGAGTGTAAAGCTCAGCGTTTAGCACATAGCGCTAATTATGGCTTCAATAGTTGATAAATCAACTATTTTCAAAAAGTTTCGGATATTTGAATCTCGAAATCCCGCGAGTTCGGCGTTTTAGTGCCGATATTCAGCATAGTCGATGCGATATTAGTTGCTCTAGTATAGCAAATCTCTTGCTCTGAAACGCACGCTTTTCCCGGCCTCATTCACGGTTCTCTCAAGTCAAGCTCTCTATTGGAGTTGTGTAGTTATAATTTCGCATGAATCTCGCACAGCTTCTATCTGGTGTAGATTTAGTAGACCATGCGTGTAAGTAAGCACCTTTTAACTGTAAACATTTTTCTGGCTTACCCATTTAAACAGACACATTCAACACGGCATTTCTTTTCGCCTTTATGCTACCGATATAAAAAATTTCTCATATTTCACGTTAGGTTATTGTCAGGAATGCGAGCCATCATAGTTGGGGTGCAAGAAAATACAATATAAAAAATCCAATAGGGGACATCGTTTGGGATACCCAGATTCTTATCTTTGAAAAAAATTTGTATTGCACAAAATTGACTAAATGAAGCCTCTATGCACGCCTTTAAAATTTATTTGAAAACTAGGTTTTTCTATGTCTAATATCAGCAAATGTTTAGAGATGCGATGTGAAATCAATCTATATGTATTATAAAAATGGCGCTGCCGGCGCTTTTTGTCGCCAGGCTGACTCGGAAAACATTGTTTGAAGACGAAAGTAACTACAAAGTTTTGTGGGAAAAACTAGATTTTCGCCTTATTGCGCTGGTTGCGTTGGTGGACTCTTTTTGATGTAAAGTTTTGAAACAGAAATTTAAAATTTAGAATGCTGATAAACAGGAACTTTTAAAGAGCGATGAAAAAATATATTGAAAAATACTAATGAGCAACCTGCGATGCGCAGGTTTTATACGAATATTGCCAGGCGTAAAAAGTTGTTTCTAATTATTCCTTTTAAATCTCTTGATTTTGGATAAATAATCTTACTATGCACTTGCTTGCAATTGTGCTTCCATAATCAAGTCACTCTATCTTTTTGCAATATTCGTAATATTTTTCACGGTAAAGTTCGGAAGTATTTTATATGGGAGAAAATATTCAGCCGCACATACAAAAAAAAAAATTGTCAAAAATCAACGAGAATTTTCAACGACTTCAAACTTCCTTCTTACTATACTAAATTGAATGGGATATACAAAAATGTTGATGAGAATTTTTTGAAATTTACGGAATTTTTATGAATTTTGCACAAAGTTTTAAACTTTGATGCCTTATAAATTTGTTATACAGTAATTGTTATGCAAATATATTCCGATAAAAAATTTACGAAAAAAAGTTTGCATACCAAACAAAATGCAAATATTGTAAAAATACTTCAGTTATGTCCGAGGTTTTTTTTCGCCCTTTCATTGATAGTGACTTGCATGTGGCGGAGTGTAAAGCTCAGCGTTTAGCACATAGCGCTAATTATGGCTTCAATAGTTGATAAATCAACTATTTTCAAAAAGTTTCGGATATTTGAATCTCGAAATCCCGCGAGTTCGGCGTTTTAGTGCCGATATTCAGCATAGTCGATGCGATATTAGTTGCTCTAGTATAGCAAATCTCTTGCTCTGAAACGCACGCTTTTCCCGGCCTCATTCACGGTTCTCTCAAGTCAAGCTCTCTATTGGAGTTGTGTAGTTATAATTTCGCATGAATCTCGCACAGCTTCTATCTGGTGTAGATTTAGTAGACCATGCGTGTAAGTAAGCACCTTTTAACTGTAAACATTTTTCTGGCTTACCCATTTAAACAGACACATTCAACACGGCATTTCTTTTCGCCTTTATGCTACCGATATAAAAAATTTCTCATATTTCACGTTAGGTTATTGTCAGGAATGCGAGCCATCATAGTTGGGGTGCAAGAAAATACAATATAAAAAATCCAATAGGGGACATCGTTTGGGATACCCAGATTCTTATCTTTGAAAAAAATTTGTATTGCACAAAATTGACTAAATGAAGCCTCTATGCACGCCTTTAAAATTTATTTGAAAACTAGGTTTTTCTATGTCTAATATCAGCAAATGTTTAGAGATGCGATGTGAAATCAATCTCCTTAATACGCCAGAAGTTTGAAAAACTCCAAAAAAATTAGCATAGCATACCGAAATAAAACCTTAATATTCACTGGGAAATGCCACGCTAAGTGCCGTGTTCTAGTGCAATTTAGTTTTCTAGTCCATTATTATTAAATATTATTTTATATTGATACTGCCGCGTTTTGTTCCATATCACTAACGGAGTCTATAAGCTAATACTAACTTTGCAGTGCCCTTTAACACTTTCGCTTCCTTAACTGCCTGGCAGTGATAGATTTCCTAATTCCGAAACTAATGCAAGGTTACTGTAAAAATCCACTACTTTGTTCAACAGTTTTCAAGGCTGGTAATGCTGGTCAACAAACCCAGCTGTTATTTATTTACATCACCTTTCTTAATTCCATTTCACTTTAAACCTTACTGTAAAACTTTAAACGGTAATTTGAGAAATTAGACTAATAAGATTTTGTTGGTATGAAAATGTGTTTAATGGTGTGTTGAAATTAGAGATTAGTTGACAAAATGGTTTTAAGTGCTCAATTTATGTGAAATTCGTTGGAAAAAAGAAGAAAAACACGAAAGTCTTTATTGAAACGCGAAAAAACACTTTCTCTATCAATGCTTAAATAAATATTTACGTGTAAATGCTATCGCTATCAAAGTGGGCCATCTAAATTTTGTGAAGACACATTTCTGAATTCAAGAAATACCACAAATTTTTTAAAATTTTAGAATAAGTTTTGCTGCGGCTAAAACCTGAACGGCGAACATACAGCAGAATACTCGTATGTGTAACTTATAAACACACAAATGTACATACATACGTATGCTATAAATATAATTAATTTTCCCAGATAGAGTGCCAAGAAATCGCGTCATTTTTTAGCTTTCTTTAAAACGAATTACCAACTGAAATGCAAAACGAAAAGTGACAAAATTTCAGCGAATTTCAGCGCAATTCTGAGAAATACAGCAAGGTGAGGTAGCGCAGACTAGAGGCGAATTGAGGAAACGGAAGCAGAGAAACCAAAGCGTAAGCATTTGTAGTGAAAAGCAAAAGCAAAAGGGGAGCGGAACAAAATTAAAAATAAAGGTAAAAGCAAAATAAAGGTACAAAAACACAAAAAAAAAAAAAGTAGCCTGTGTATGTATTTTAAGAAAGGAAAAGGAAATTTGGTAAGCGCAAGCAAGCAGACAGCAAGTCAAGTAAGGATACAGGGAGGCAGGTAGGCAGACGTGCACGAACAATGGGGATAAAAAAGACAGTTAGACCAGACCGCATTTGAAATATTACCCAAACAAAACCGAAACCTAAATACGTAAAAAACCAGGCCGATACAATACAATACAGACGACGCTTGAGGCGGCTCAAAGGTAAGTGCCGGAATGTGAGACGAGACGACAACGACAGCTGCAAAGGTGCGGCTGACAGCAATGATTGAATGACAAATTCCAGGTGCATTTCCGACTCGATACTGACTCTTCAAGTGTTTTTCAAACAAATTTGCACGTACATCCATGTGTGAATGTGTGTGTATATGTGTGCCTGCGCTCTAAACAATGCTTAAAGGGGAATAACAGACAGAAATAAAAACAGAGAACACATACAGATGTGCATGAACATGTGAGTATATAAAAAAGTGAATTAAAAGCAAAAATAAAATAAATATAAAATGCAATGGAGTTGAAAAAACCAACTAGCGTGGCTGCGCGATCAGCTGGACGAATCCGCTATTGGATATAAAAAAAATAAACGAAGTTAATAAAGGAGAGAAAGAAAGAGTAGAGTGCGAAAGAGGGTCGGCAACTTGTTAAATGCATTTCTATATTTATCCACCATGTCATGGTTTTCATACATACATACATACAAACGTAGCTACATATCTAAAGATAAACATTTACAACTCGGCCGCTTGGCGCAAAACAACTTCCGTTACATGGCCCGTGTGACGATTGCCCCATTGGCTGCTGGCGCCCTCACCCCCACAATAATCGATCGATAAAACAAATATAATTACAGGCCAATAAACTGTGTAAACAGTGAGCTGAGCGCACGTTGATGCACAACAAGAAATGTGAAAGAGAAAATGAAAAAAAAAAACTTTGGTTGCTTTTGGTGTTTAACATTAGGGTGGATAAACGAATTTGCTGCATATGGAAGCGCGTAACTTGTATTAGTAACCTGAAATGCGTTTTGCCTTAAATTATTGTTTTACGAGTGCAGTTAAAAATAAAGAATACGAGTACGTCAGAAAATCCATTGCAACTCTGCTGGTTAGAGTAACTGTGGCTTTGAAAAGATTTTATGTGAAAGTTGTTGTTGTAACAGCTTAAAAACATTTTTCATATATTTTCAAGGCATGATGTTTAAGGGACAATTCTTGACTGAAAAGTTTTTATGTAAATGTGTTGTTGTAACAGCTTACAAACTTCCATACATTTTCAAGGGATGCTGCTGAAGGGACAATTCTTGACTGAATATAAATTCAGGTCGTTCAATCAGCAAATCCATTGCAACTCTGTCGGTTAGAGTAACTGTGTGCCTTGAAAAGGTTTTAATAATATCAAAGTTGTTGTTGTTCTAACAGCATACAAGCATTTCCGTACATTTTTACATTGCAACTCTGCCTATTGGAGTAAAAAAGCTTTAAGAAGGGCTTTTATCAAAGTTGTAGCAGCATAAAAACATTTCCATACATTTTCGAGGAATGCTGCCGGGCAATTCCTGGCTGGATATCAGTTCAGTTCATTCCGGCAACATTCTTGTCTTTGTTCTTGCTTATTTTTATTTTTTGTTGTTCCCATTTCACTGCCGTAGAAGGCCCTATGCAGCTCTGAAATATTTGACAAAGCTATTTTGATATTTGTGATAAAAAATTTGAAAACTAGAAACTAACGATGAAAAATTTATTGACTTAGTGAAAAATTATTTTAGGAAATTTTTTTTTTTTTTATTATTTATTTAATTTAAAGGGAATTTAATTAATTTCTTATTTTCCTTTATTATTCAATTATTGTTACTTCTACTGCAATATTAGCTGTTTTTGGTTACGTCACGAAACAGCTTTAAGGTTATGGCTATGCTATGACATTTCTAATTGCGCCTTTAAGCCATAAAATTTGATAAATATTTTTCGCTTTTTTTTCTCGGCATTTTTAATTGCGAATTTGCGAAAATTCTTGTAGCTTTAGACAAAATTCTTGCTTTCACAACTAAAATAGCATTCACTCACATGCCGGCGAAAAGCTTTTAAATTTTCATAAATATATCAGATAAAATTCGTTTAGAATACTAGAATATAGGGATTGGATCAGGGTCACTAATCTCCTATTAAGTTTAAATTGCTGTCATAGTTTCTAAATGGAACTATAAATGAAGATAGGATTTATTTACTTAAGTAGCGGATGCGGCCTATCGTGAGCCCATAAGAGTATCATAAAAATTGCCCTGCTGTTTCTGCTTTACCACTTCCACAAAAAGGCTAGTATTTGTCCTACTGAGTGCTAGCAAATCCTTAGATAAACTGGACAGCTAAACGTCTGCGTTTTCATTACCCAAATGTGATTTTTGATCCGCAACCCAGCAGTTCAAACAATCTGAAACTAATTTTGAGGCCATTTTGTACGAACTAAGTGTGGCCTGGCCTACTATGTGTCTGATCTACCATATATCTGACCTAAAGAGCCAGCCTTACTGTTGGGCTATTCACAGATGCGTTTATTCTTTAACTTTTCTATATTCTTTTACAGAAGCAAACCGCCCTTATAATTGAGTTTCCTTCGCTAAGACATGATATTTCATTTCTTTTGTTTCATCTAAACAACCCAGAGTTTTAAATCCAACAGCGTACCAAATACGGCAAACAAGCAGCCATGTTTCCGACTCTCCTCCCTCAGTTTTCCTTGCTAGGCAATAACGTTTGGAAGTTAAAGGAAAATTGTATTTGGGTAGATAGGATTTTAAAGGCTACCTGATTGATAACCTGGTTTTTTCACTTAAAACATCTTTGCCTAGCAGTAACCCTAAAAGCAGGGATGCTCAGCTGAGTTGCCTTCGGTCGATACTGCGCGCAACCAAGAGTAGTGATTTACATAGAAATTTAGTATTATTCATATAAATGATGGAATTATTAATATAATCAATCATCTGGCGATTTAAAGATGACATTACGCTTCAAAAAAAAAAAAAAATTATAATAATAAAAGGAAAAATCCGTGGCAGTTTCATTTTTGTTGAACCTTTAAATTTCTGAATAAAGCAAGTTATAGTAATAAAAAAGAGAACATTTAATGCATTGTTCACTACCTCTACGTCCGCTATTGCATGTATCCAATACAGTAACGAATGTAAAAGCAAAGCGAAGACAGCTGCAATTCCGTTTGTGTAATATGGACTTCGTAGATAAGGCTCGCTTTTGGTTGGTCAACTGTCGAATAGATCAGTAGGGCCCGCATGTGAGCACTCACTTCATTGTCCAGGAATTGCAGATTAGTTTAATAACATTTTGGAATCGAATGACCGAATTTTTATATGGAAGAAAATGCGAAATACCATTAACGAAAAAAATTTTCAAAAATCAACTAGAATTTTGAACCGCTTGTACCAGGTTGTACTAAAATTATGTTGGTTACAAAGCAACATACCCAGATACATATTTCTATAAATTCGGCTCAAAAAGTTTAAAACTTTGATAAACATTTGTGGAACTTTTTTAAACTATGTTATATGAGTTTTTTTGTAGTATGAGCTATATTTTTACCAAAAAAACATATATATACGAATGTGCAATAAAAAAAATATAGACGTACATATCTGTATACAAAAAAATAGTAGCAAATAAAGGAAAAAAATCTAATAAATGTATATTATAAAAACAAAATATATGTACATACATATATACATCATATAAAAGAATCAACAGGATAATAATAAAAAAATAATAATAATAACTGAAAAAGAATAAAAAATCGGATAAAAAATAATAAAAATATTAATAAAAAAGTAATCAAAATATTCACAAAAAAGAATCAATAAAAAATTAAATACAAAGAACAACTATATATTTTTTAAATAAAATTTTTTTTTTTTTTCATAGAAAAAAATAATAATATTCGTATCGTAAATAAAAAAAAATGTATGTATGTATTTATATATATTATATATATTGTATATGTACATATATCGCACCCTAAATACAAAAGGGTCGCAACTCAAAATGTACTTCTGCTCAAATATGAACGAGACGTTATCAATAATACGGTCCGCGGATGACATATGGCAAAAATTTATTTTTTGTTTTTTGGTAGGACTGTTATAAGCTTACATGGCAAATTTCAGCGTGATATGTCACATAGTTTGTTTTCTGTGCTACTGTAAACAAGTCAAGCCCGAGTTTGGAAAATTTTGAGTTGTGCCCCTTTTGTATTTAGGGTGCGATATGCATTATATAAAAAAACAAAACAAGATAATAAAAAAATACAAAAATAATAAAAAGTAATAATGGAAAAATAATAAAAGTCCCATAATAAAATAATAATATAAATAATAGTAAAATATTAATAAAAAAATAATAAAATTATATTTGCGGGTATTTTTTGATAAACTTTTCACTTAAACGTTTTTAGAGAAGGATTCTGTTGTGTTTGTAATCCAGTGATCTGTAGGTACTATGTGCGTAACAAGAATTCGTTAATTTCTGATGTCCATTTTTTACGCTGTTTAGGTGCTACAACTGGGTTGATCGCTGCATGCGATGCTTGCGAATCAGTCTCCGACTGCAAAAAGTCTTGTCTATTATCCCCAGAGTTATATCTGGAGTATGATCAGTCTGGGGCCGAGTTGAACCACATTCCAGAAGTGTATGATTAGAATTAAGATTAAGATTATCCGAGGCTTGATTTATTCTTCTCATTTTTTATAATGTTCCATTTTATACCTGCTGTCAGGTGGGTTAACAGCCGCTTCTAATCATTAACTATTTTGTACAATATTTAAATATATATTTGTACCTGTTATAAAGCTTGCAGCTAAGCTGTCGCCAATTAATGTAATTTACTCCTTTTTTGGGATGCAATAAATAAAATAAAATAATAATAAAAAAGATCGACAAAAACCTAAATAAAAATAACAAGATAATGAGATTTATATATAAAAATAATAAGATTTATATATATATCGTTTTTACTAATAAAAATAAAATTTTTTTTTATAAAAATATTTTGTTTTTATAAAAATGTTTTTTTTTTTATTTCTATAAAAATAATAACTTATTAATTTTTTTTTTTAACAAAAATAAAAGAATAGTCAAAACTTGGTAATATGTCGTACTGCTATTATTTTGCGTGCCACTGCATATATCCAATTTTGAAACTAAACAATCAGTACACGTACATACAAAGCAAGAAAAATCATTGAATGGCTCGCATATTTTCTAGTTAAAAATTTTCCATTACACCAAAAAGCAATTTAATTCGCAATTTATACCTTTCCATGCTCAGTTATTCACACGTTTTCTTGTTCAGCAGCAGCTATTTTTATGTTAATTCGCTATACGTTTTTATTTTTCATCTCACATTTCGATTGGCCTCCAAATCGCACCGACTCGTTGCCATGGCCAAATAAATTACACTTCTTGATTTCTGGTATTCTCATTTTTGTGTTAACGTTTTGTTTTTTTGTTTTTGCTGTATGTGCGCTTATTTAAAATATTCATAATCACTTTAAATGTTTAATGCTGAAAATAGTTCATTGCCTTTTGGCCGCTTTGCATTTTAATAAATAAGTGCCTACTGGCACTGGCTTGCTTGTTTTTGCCTGCCTTTAAATGGTACAAAATAACAATTATTGCCCATTTTGTTTTAGATTGCCAGTGTTTTTGTTGTTAGTGCGTTTATAGTGTGCACACGATTAGAGCGTATATTGTGTGTATGTGCAAATATTTACTTATATTTAACAGAAATCTATATTTATATGGATGTGTATGTGTAGTAGAAGTACAAAAATACACACGCTCACACGCACGCATGTATTATAAATGAAAATGTGCCATTTGCTGTTAAATAATAAATTAAATGCGCAAATTTTCTCTGCAAAGTTTACTCATCAAATATTTATATGCAGAAATTGCTGCCGTTAGACAACTATTAAAATTTCACAAAAATCCATTTTATTACGTGCCACGTCAGGCTAGCCTAGGCTGGACATCATGAACATACCCGTTTAGAATTCCTATGCAAATATCTACAAATACATACAACAAAAACAATAGCTCAATAGCTCAAATGCACGTTTGCGAATGTGAATAGGAAATCATTTTGAAAATTCAGTGTTTGGGTAATTGCAGACATGGATGGGCTCTGATTGGGGTGGTCGGTCGTCTCTTTACAAGAGAATAATGCGCACAACGCACAAATGTGGCGGCTGGCCCACATTGAGTGCCGCGTAGTGAGGTTAAAATGAGACAACGAAACTATTAATAAATATAACAAACAACAACAACTAACACCACAGCGTTGGTCATGATGTGGCGCTGTCTAGTTGGCAACGCGATTATAATGCTGACAGTTGAGAGGTCTCGTACGACTCACCAGGTTAATGTACAGCGATAGCAGAGAAAAAAAGCGAAGCACAGGATGGCAAAAAATTTATGTTTGTACATATATGTATAGAAAGTACATGTATGTATATGTTAATGTGTATATAGTATATAGCTATATATACATATGTATATACATACCTCGCTAAATAAAACATTAGGCAGCTTTCGAGCGGGTAGGTTTGATACCTAGCGCGCCCTCAGCTCAGTGGAAATACAATTAGAGCACTGCGTTGCGTCGTAATTGCGAATTGTTGCTTTGAAGCAAAATTATTGTTGACAATTACAGCAAAATAAAATAGCCCTTTTAAGCAAGTGTAAAGTGCTTAGGTGCTAAGACCACAGTGAGCGAAAGAAAATTAGAGTGTTATAAGTTTTTTGTTTTTGCTTTTACTAAACAACTTATTTACCTTTAGTTTAGGCACTGAACTTCAAAACAGATTCTTACATACATACGCATATTACGCACATACATATGCATAATACAGGAATAGAAAATTTCTAAATTACGCAGATGAATTTCTTCGCGTGAGGTATGTAGTTTTTCTTAGACGCTTCTTTATGGGGTGCGTTATAGGTACTGCAATTTTTATCTGAAATAAGTAAATGAAAACCTTTTTTAAAGTTCGATAAATTATAGAGTGAAAACAAAATTTTGCTAAAAAAGTTATATGAATTTTTATAAAAATTGTTTAAGTTAACCAATCGAAAAAAATTTGCTAAAATAAAAGCGCTTAAGCAGGTTTTGGCGGCTGAGAAAGCTAATTAAAAAAAATTATAAGATTCTTCTAAATTTACCAATCAAAAAAATCCTACGCAAATAGCACTTACATTTTTTTTTCTACAAAAATTAGATAAAAAACAAAAATTTAAGTTAATATATACACATATATGTACATATATGTATGTATATGATTCTTTCAAACTTGGAGCATAGGGCGTTAACAAATAGGAGTACTTAAATTTTTTTCTTTTGGTTTCGTGTTAAAAGATTTGTAATTTACGTTGTTTGCGCTTAAAAACCTCGTCAAAAAACGTTACGAACTCTGTGTAGAATGTATTTACGAAGATTTGTGTAAATTTTTAGATCAGCTGGTGAAAACTATCTGAGTTATCATGTCCACCGTTTTGAAAAATTTGTTTTTTTTTTTAATTTTTGTTCTATTTAGTTTTTAATTTTCTGTTTTTAATTTACCTAATTATTTGTTAAAAAATTATAAATTAAAACAAAAAATTGTATATTAAAAAAAAAATTATAAATTCAAAAACCAAAATTATAAATTAAAAGATATATATATATTATATACAGCCATGGACAGATAAATAGCACACAAGACTAACTTCACCTCTAACATCATTTTCTTCATTATAGAACATATAAATGATATTTTTTTCTTTGCAAAAACAATCAATTTATTTATAACATAAAATTTAATTTCAAAAAACAAATGCTTGTCCGTCCTCTTTTTCCTTTCTAATCATTATTGTTGCAATGCCACTATATCAGCTGGACACTGAAATAGCACACGCTGTAATTATATTGAAATTTTAATTAAAAAATGTATAAAATCGCATCAGATTCATAAGTTACCTCAATATTTAGTTGATTGGCCACAACTTTTTATAGTTGCATCACATCTTCGGCACATAGTCTCCACTAATGTCCTGCATCTGCTCACCGGTATCGAATTCCACTCTTTTTTTGATTGCTTCCCATAATTCATCGGCATTTTTGAAATTTTTTCCCCCGATATTAACCATTACATCATTCCAAAGGTTTTCTATAGGATTAAGATTCTTTCTTCGTTAAGATTCGCTCTTTATTGAACCACTCTTTCACCACCTTTGAGGAATGTTTCGGATCATTATTCTGCATGAATATCCAACTTACAGGCATATTTACAAAAGCAAATAGCTCCATTGTACTTTTAAGTAAATCTAAATAAATATGTTTGTCCATTTTGCCATTAATTCGCACCAATGGACCAACGCCATACCACGAAAACGCACCCCAAGCCAGTACATATCCTCCACCATGCTTAACTGTTTTTTTAATGTGCCTTGAGTTGTACGCTTGGTTTTTTGGGCGATGAACGAATGATCTTCCATCAGGTCCGATCCTATTAATATTAGTTTCATCGCTCCATAGTACTCTTTTCCAAATATTTACATCCTTACTTTGATGCAGCTTTGCAAATGTCAACTGCGCTTTGATATTTTTCTTTTTTTGTAAGAAGTGGTTTCTTCCTGCTAGTTCTTCCATACAAATTGGCTTCATTCAAAAGTCTTCTAACCAGTCTACTGGATACATCAAGGTTGTGCTCTTCATTAATTTCCGTCATTATGGCATTTGAGGACTTAAAGGATCGGCCTTACATTTCCGTACAATAATTTTATTTAATCTTGGCGTGGTT
Organism: Anastrepha fraterculus; assembly: GCA_037575425.1. Lineage (NCBI taxonomy): Eukaryota > Metazoa > Arthropoda > Insecta > Diptera > Tephritidae > Anastrepha > Anastrepha fraterculus. The sequence continues at coordinate 204,663 of JAYXIM010011564.1, read as the reverse complement.
TTACGTGGCGGAGGCTTTCTTATTTTTTTGTTTTGCAAAAACTCTGCTTGGATCAATTTAATAGCACTATGCACCATTTTTCTAGTGTTGGTGCTTTTTTCAAAAAGATTTCAAATAAGTTTTCTTTTTTCAAGAGTGCAATGTACTCCTCCACCCATATTTAAAAAAATTGTGTTATTTTATCACTTGCACAAAATACACAAACTATTTCAACAAATTGACTGATTAATATTTGATTTAAGAATGAATGCAGAAACAAAACTGAAAATGTGCTATTTCTTTGTCCAAGGTGAATGTGCAATATACCAACAAAAACGTGATTAAAAAAAAAAAGAGACGAATCGGTAACGGTAAATTTCGAACGCGATCAAGAGAGTATTGATATGACTAACAACACATGACCAAATTGATCTACGCCTGTGTATAAAAAACAAGAAGTATAAAAATAAAATAAAAAATATAAAAATTAAAAATAAAATTTAAAAATAGAAAAATAAGATAAAAATTATAAAGAGGAATTATAAAAATTCAAAAAAAAAAAAAATTTATAAAAATTTTTACCAAAACCAAAATCAATAAAAAAATTAAATAAAAAAAAAAGTATAAAACTTTGCCAAAAGAAAAAAAGAAATATTAATTACTTACATTTGCCGAAGATTTTGCGATTGCGTCATTTCAACTTAAAACAAAAAAAAAAAAAAAAAAACACAAATTTTATATTGTTTCAAACAAACCAATCAAAAAACTAACAAAAAAAGTATAAAAGTTTTTACAAAAAAAAAAAAAAAAAATTAATTGCTTACATTTGCGGAAGATTTTTCGATTGCTTCAAAAACAAATTTTTTATTTTGCTAATTTTTTCAAATAAACCAATCAAAAAACGGAAATTGTTTTGCTCAAAAATTTATACAATTGTTTTAAATTAATGCGTAATATGCTGTCGAATATTTTTTGCAAAATTAAGTAAGCTTCAACTTTTGTGGGTGCCTGACTTTTGAGTGAAATGAATCAACTGACAAATTCATTAACTGCGGATTTGCTGGTTATTCAATGGGGCCAGGGTTCACTATTTCACAAGCTTTAGAGTCTGTCTGGTGGATCTAGCATCTCTCGTCGGAGAAGTGGTACAATGCATAGCGATTTATGTAAATATCCTCGGTATTTACTCAACCGAAGTTACGCATTTTGGTACAGGTGTTCTGAGAATTTCGAATATTATCTCAAAATTATCAAAGCCTTCATTTTCTATTTTGAAGATATCGGTAACAGAATGGGCCGTAACTCTTTCGCAGCAATCGTTTGGTCTCAGCGCAGAAGGGGGCAGAGGTGGTACAGATGCATTGAGAGTTTACCATATACCATATTGAAAATATGAACCTATCTATTTTTATTCTTCAATTTATTTCTTGAATGCGCCCATAACACTTTCGCCGCGATCCTTTGGGCAAACGAGCTCAGCATAGAAGTGTGCAAATGCGTTTAGCTCAACGACCACAAATGCCTGGAAAAAAATTGTCCAAACCTATGCTTCAATGCTCAGTCACTTGAAACCTAACTAGGCATTGTAAAGCGCACATCACCTAAATTAAAAAAAAAAATATATAAGGAAAAACTGTATTTATATATTGGCAAGATAAAGTTAGTTAAGAAATTTTCGATGATAAATGTTAGTCGAGGTCTTTTTCACTTGTAAAATATTGTTCTCAAGAGATTAAAGTAAAATTTTCCATCTAAAACAAAGCCAAGCAGCTTAAAACTCTAATAAGTTGTGTTTTTAGAAACTTGGCAAACTTGCAGACTATGCGTCAGCAATTTCTTTCTTCTAAATATTCGCCTTCACTACCGCATTATTTTAACACAACTTCCACAAATATATTCAACCCATTTCGTTTACAAATTTGAATGCCTGCAAATTATTGAGAATATTCCATATACTAAACAGTTTTTTGACAGCCGCAAGCATAAATGCAAATGTGAGCAGAAGGGAAAATATAAATTGTACCGAACGATGGTGGAAAAACAGGCATGACAGTCCACAAATTAATACGACCATGCGGGCATAAATTGAGAAGAAAGTAACGAATGACGTGGCAAGCTGCGGCTGGCTCGTAGAAGTACGGATTTTCACAGCTGTGCGCTTTAGCAGTTATCGAACCGAAAAACAGGCTGCCAACGCAAATGCACAACGGTAACTTATTTTCTTTTTGGGGGATTTTCGTTTCATTTTTTTTTTTTTTTGCTTAATTTTTATTTTTTCATTCTAACCGCATTAGGTATGAGTGGTGCACAAATGTTTAGTGCCTTCTTTTTCATCAGCAATATTTTCCACTTGACTACACCCTAACGTTGGGCACTACAACAGCGTGTCTTAAATTCCACAACCATGCAACTGGGCATACCACAAACTCGGTACCTTATTACAAGTGAGCAAGAAGAAGGAGTCTTGCTCACCATGAACTTACTTGAAAGATGCTGGTCGTAAAAGTTTATGCGTGTGTTTGTATGTACATCTTTACTCGTCGTTCACCTCATTTTTTTGCTTTTGATAGCGCAGGAAATCTCTTGGCGCACTGCCAGCTTGCGGTAATGCATAGTTCAGTAATGCTCAAAAAGCATTTTTGGCAGCTGAAACATGAAAATTTATACACGACTTCACTTAACTTCTGTTACTTGGCAGACTCACAACTTGTTTGCGCCCATCGCTCTGTGGTGCGAGCAAATCTAAGTACACTCTGCCGCATTTGATGGTAGCCAGCTGGAGTTATACTTATTCAACTCTCAGAAAATTGTTGTTTGCTTTTAGTTAAAGATAATTTGCATTTATTAAAATTTGCTTTTAAGTAAAAGATAATCTGAAGGGTATATTGATTTTTAAGAAAAATTATTATCTACTTCAGAGTTACTTTCTTATTTTGAGTCATTGAGCCATATTTTCAAAAATGTAAATTTGTGTATACCTTTTTTTAACCTAAATTTAAGAGTATTTTATTGTTTCATTATTCGACGAATTCAATTTTCCGCAATTACTTAAAAAAACTACTTCTGGAGAATAAAGTAAATTTAAGATAATTCAGCAAACTTCTTTTGTTTTTTTCTCATTATGAAATTGTTGTTCTGGCAGCTTACATATCCCTGTCATTCTCATACGAAACGCATAATTTCGACTGTGTCGGATCAAAAGAAAAGAGCGGTCTAAGCGGACATATGAAGAGCCGCACATACGTCGAGCTTAACCTTCCGTTGCGCACCCTTTTCTGGCTAGACTTCTTCGACTTTGGTCGTGAATTTAATATATTTCTATTATAGCTAACGATTTGAGCTTCCGGGTAGCTTCCTAAAATTAAATTTTCTATCGATTAATGGGTATAACCTTTTAAAAAGGATGCTCGAACAGGGCGAAAAACGGCCAGGCCCAAGTGCCCAACCGAAGGATTTAAAAAAGGTGTTCAACGGAGGGTTAACGGTGATAATGCTGGATAACTGGAGAGTGGTTTAACCCGCTCCAATGTCCATAGCGCTGGTCTCAGCCAAGAGGATTTCAAATAATCAGCTGGCGCCCAAGCATGCTAGATTACCGGGTTTGGATAATCTGCTGTGGCGAAAAACAAAATTTTGCGAGCAAATTCGGTTTCCACTTTATCGGGTACTCGGCAGCCGAATACCGACAGCTCATTTCTCACATATTCAGACACTCGTCCAATCAGTCGTTGTTTAGACGGTAACAAAGCAAAACGAGCGAAGACTGTGTCAATTTTTGTGTGTGTATCACCAACACTATCTAACCGCTGTCGCGACCCCGTCAACGTCAGCCAATCAGCTGATTCTCTAAAACTCGCTGAGAGTCGTTTAACGGTCTGATCTTGGCCAAACCTTCCGATTTCTTTTCACAATGGCTCTCAACTTTCAGTTGAAGCTCTTCATTTCCGACAACAGCATTCATAGGGCGAGACTCGTGAATATGGCAATGAGCTCTCGCTGCATGTCGATCTGCTTGTATGCTTTCTGGCCCAGTGATTATCAAATTGTCTTCAGTTTTCGTACACTTACCGGGCCAACCATCCTCAATACTCTGTTTTCCACGATATTTAGGCTTGATGAATATAGTAACGATGACAGACGCTTGTGATTGCTCTGCACTTGCTGCATAGCTCGAAGGAAGTGTTTCGAAAATGTTTCGAAACTCAGTCAAAATATTTTCTAAAACTTGTTTGTGGGATAGCGTCATTGGATTCAGAAGGTGGGCCGAAAATTTTTCAGAACTAAGCAGTGTTCCAAATTTGTTTAAAGTATAGCCTAGTTTTTTTTTTTTTTGTTTTTTAGTTCTAAAATTGTTTAAATTTGTAAAATTGTTTTAAATTAAATTTTTTTTTAATTTATGAAATTGTCTTAAATTTTTAAATCAAAATCTGTTATTTCGGTAATTAAAAATCTTTTCGCAAGTAGTGAAAGGAAGTGCCGATTTGCACAGGGAAACATTTTGTTCGTGGGAGAAGGACAGACCGGAAAGAGAGAGGGAAGTTTATTTTCCGTACTGGCGGCACGTTTTGTGCTTTCTATTCGTATTGCATGTCAAACTTAGGTAAAGAAGTAAACCAAGCTGTGTCTTGAAGTAAACGTGAAAAGCAACGAATGCTACGAAAACAATTTTATCCGTGTGACGTGCGTGAAACATCAAAAGAGAATTTCCAGAGTCTGTCTTCAAGATGTTTCTGTGTGTGAATCGAGACTAAAAATCGTGCCTTTTAGGAGTCGAAATACATATGTTTATATCTATTTATTTTCATATAAAAAATTGTTTAATAAATAATTAATAAATGGCATTTTTGATTTTGACTTTCGTCCGATAGCTATTTCTATATGATTTCTTCTTAAGTAAAAAAAAATTGGGAATATTTTGAAAACGTTTGACATCAGTTATTGCTTTAAATATTAATTACAAAAATATGTGGCCCTAATTATATGATGCAGAGTGTATCTAGGAGCATGTACATAACTGTATATATATTTTTTTAGTTTTATTTTTTAACTATATTCAAGTGTACTCGTATGTGTGTATAAAATACTATTTGTGACCTCGTCGTCGTGCAAAATAGCTGCGCTGTCTTCCTCTTACACTTTGCTCGTTTTTCATGCATACGCCCTTTGCCCTTAGTTAGTTTAGTTCAAATTTCGCCTTTCATGCTCTTTGGCATTGTTTTGTTTTCGTGCTGTTGGCAACTATAATTTATGTTAGTGCACTGTCATCTTTTCCTTTTATTCTAGCGATTCGGTAGCGATATTTATATATCCTTTGTTTGCAAAGTGCGCGTGTTGATGTGTGCGTACGTGTGTTTGTGTGTAAAAAGAAAAAGAGAAGAATAAAAAAATTGTGAAATTCACATTTCCTTTATATTGTTTCCTTTTGCGTAAACAGAAATGTGACAGAATTATGGTCCAAACTCGTGATTTGCGGATTGCGCTGGTTTCTATTTTTGTGTTTTTTGTTTTTTTCTGTGACAGAGACCAGCAGCTAAAACGCATAAATCAGGCATTACTTTAATTTCCTCAAACTGTTTTGCGTTTGAATTTAAATTGAGATTGCTGTTTCTTTGTTTTTGTTTTCACTTCGGAAATTTAGTTTCTGAAAATATCCTTTTTATAGTTTTATATGTAGGTGATATGTATTAACAGTACCTCATTAGATGAAAATATGCCTTCTAATACTTATACTTAGCGAGAGATAGTAATTTGAATATTTTCAAGTCGTTTGAAAAACTTTATTAAATGAGTTATGACGTTTTTGCGACAAACGAATGATTTTTTCTTTACAAAATTTTTTTCTCACTGTTCTTCCGCTTTTCCGCCGTTCTGCGGTTTTTCTCGAATCTTTGAGGTTTTGAGTTATGACACTCTTGCCCGAAGTGCGGGATATTTATTTTCTTTACTAAATACAATATTTTCATTATTCTTCTAGTGAATTTTTTTAATTGTTCTTCCGTTTTTTTGATTTTTTTCGTTATGACATTCTTGTGTCAAGCGCACGATGTTTTTCTTTTCTCTACTAAATATTTTCATTCTTCTGTGATCGAATTTTTTCATTGTTTGTTTGCTGTCTTCTTAATTTGTTCATTGTTCTTCCGTTTTACTGAATTTTTAACTTTTTGAGTTATGACATTCTTGGAGGAAGCGCACGATATTTTGTTGCATAATAAACATTTTTGTAATTTTTCTTCCGTTTTCCACTGTTTTTTCGTTTTTTCGTTTTTCTGATTTTGAATTTTTATTTTTTTAGTTACGACATTCTTGCAGCAAACGAGTGATATATTTATTTCTGTACAAAATATTTTCCTCTTCGAGTAATTTTTTTATTGTTCTTCCGTTTTTCTGAATTTTTCGATTTTTGAGTTATGACATTCTTGCGGTAAACGAACGATTTTTTTTCTTTACTAAATATTTTCATTATTCGTTTTTTTATTGTTCTTCCATTTTTGTCGATTTTTTGATTTTTTCAGTTATGACATTCTTGCGTCAAACGCGCGATATTTTTATCTTTACTAAATATTTTCATTATTCTTGAAGTGAATCCGATATTTTTTCTTTACAAAATATTTTCATCTTCGAGTATTTTTTTTGTATTGTTCTTCCGTTTTTCAGAATTTTTCGATTTTTGAGTTATGACATTCTTGCGGTAAACGAACGTTTTTTTTATCTTTACTAAATATTTTCGACATCGTCGCTGTTTTCCATTTTTCCTTTTTTCTTTACTAAATATTTTTGTAAATTTTCTTCCGTTTTTCTCAAATTTTTGAGTTTTTGGGTTAAGACATTATTGCAGAAAACGCACAATATTGTTTACTCTATTAAATATTTTCATTATTCGTTTTTTATTGTTCTTCCATTTTGGTCGATTTTTTGATTTTTTCAGTTATGACATTCTAGCGTCAAACGCGCGATATTTTTATCTTTACTAAATATTTTCATTATTCTTGAAGTGAATCCTTTTCATTGTTCTTTTTTTTTGATGCTGCTAGATTGCTTTCTATCTGAATATGTACGTAGACATTACATATCTGAACATTTTTTCGTTCACAATTCAACTGGTTTCTAAATTTGGCTCTCATTCATTTCGCTCAATTCGTTGCTTTTCTCTTCTGTTTGCTAAATATAAAATAACATTTTAATTATACTGGCGTAATTTGTAAAATATTTGCTTTGAACTAATACAAATCTTTTTAATTTAGCCGACATTTTCTTGAGCGTCAGCATTTCTTCAAATAAATTTTTCTTTGTTGAAATTATTTTTTTGTTGCTGTATTGTAGTATAATTTCGTTTTGAGTCGTCGCCATTGTCATTAGGGCATAGTTCCCATTCCGCAAAATCTTACGTGAGTAAGAGATTTTCAACGAAATTGTTTTGGCATTTATTTTTGATGCTAATTACATTTTTCATTTTATTTTTATGAATTTCATGAGAAGCGGAGAGAGGTTACATAAATGCCTGCTTGATATTCCTCTAAAAATGAAAGGGCTTCTAGTATAATGAACTTTTATGAGGCAATTTTTCATAATAGAAAAATATAGACATAAAAATATAATTTTTCTCTAATACTAGGAGGCTTACAGCTTATTCGTTCTATACCCACACATACCAAATACTACTGACTACCATGCTTTCCATGTAGATTAGGTTTATAAATTAGTTTATTTTGAGGCTATTTATGCTATGGTGGCTGCCTTTCCGTTTCGTCTGTGAAAGCCTATTGCGATACCGCGCTAGTGAAAATTCTAGTCTCGCTCTTTCTTGAGCAGTTTGTTACGTTGAATCACAGAGTGCTGAATATGCCGAGTCTAGACTTTCCAAAACGTAGTTGTGGATATTATTATTATTATTATGAGGTGCAAGTAACTACTACAGCGACTTGAAATATCGGTTGTGCCTCCTGCATGGCTTTTGAGTATTTTTCTGAACCCGACTTTATCAATAAATTTTAGTATTTATCTTGTTTTATTGAGTTTTATTTCGAAATTTATATATAAATATATTTATATTTGTGTAGATAACGGTATCGGTTTTTAGCTAGAGCAGAACAGAAACATAAGCAATGCTCTGTACAACAAAAATATTATTTTCGTGTCATTCAGTAAACAATTACTATACCAACCTCTAACCATCAAGGAAAGGCAATCGAGGTTATGCCTATTAGTGCCTATACTGTTTTCTAAATTTTTGGACAGGCTTGTTCGGTTATCCTAAAAGGAAAATAGAGTAGATAAAACGAATATTACACTGCCTTAAAAGCCTTTGCGCCCTACCCAAAAAGTAGATCCTGTGACCTAATTCACATTTGCTTTGTCAATGTAAGCCAGCCTAAGGCAATGCTTACGAAGTGCCCCACATTTTCAGGAAAGTTCGCCGAAAGTTGTGAAGTTCCTTTCCTTTCTGGTTCGTTCGTGGCGCATATTTCGGTTTGCTCCTGTTGCTAAAGTCGCTACAACGTTCGTGGTGAATTTCGTGATCAGCTCGGACTATTGCTACCTTGAACTGTAATTAAATGTACGGATTTAATGACAGCCTGACTGTGCGAGTAAATTATAAGATCTAGCAGTCTTTGAGCCAGCGCGCAGTGGCTTTTTTTACTGTCGCTTAGCGTAAAATAAGCTTGCTGCGTTGAGTAGACTCAGGCTCATATTGAGTGGCTGTAGATCAGAGCCATTTTCAAACTCGCCATCAATAGATTGGGTTTAATTCTGAGACCTTACGAAAGGAATAGGAATCTCATGGTTTCAGCTCGTGACTTTGCATGCCAAGGCATACCGCTAGCTGTGGCTGTAGTTAATAGTTCAGCTGTACTACTTCCAGAGGATATTTTGAGGTCTGCTGACTGTGGAGTGGCAAGAGCAAAGGAAATATTGAAAGTTAATCAAACCTCCTCTGCGTTGGAAAGATCAGGTGAAAAAGGACTTGGCTTCATTTGGTGTGTTAAACCGGCGCCGGTTAGCACGAGAAAGAAACTGCTGGTGCGCTTTATTAAACTCGGCCAAAATCGCGTAAGCGTTTATCGCGCTAATCAAGAAGAAGAAGAAGAATACATATACCTAATTAAAAATTGCTGGGGTCAAGCCAATGCTCTCATTGATGTCTTGATGTTTTCACTTCAACGGACAGACCCTCTGTTTGAAACCCTCTCCACACCGTCGTAAGCTATTCGAATTTCTTTTAATTTTTGAAGTTAACTTCTTTCGATTGTTCAAAAAGAATTTTGTAACTTTTTCTTTAAAATCTGCAACCAAAGGTTAAAATAGCTTTGGCATGCGAGTTCTCAGCAAGTAATGAGAGTTTGAACACTCCCAGATACTATCAGGTCTGACTAAATTGGCATAAGTACACCAAAGAATGACCGATCTATCCAATAGAGCCAAAGCGAGTAGCTATCGTACTGCCGCAGATCCTCCTGTAACAGATCCTTCTGTCAGTAAGCAGAAGGGACTGTAGGCAGCTGGTTGGACTGATGACAAGCCACTTCTTATGGGCGAAGCACATAGTCACAATGCACCCTACCCAGTATGTGGAAAGGAGGAGGAGACGGCGGTCCACTTTCTGTGGGTCTGCCCGGCCTTCGCTTGAATCAGACTTGATGAGTTTGGCACTGATGTGTTAAGAAGCGGAGGACCGGTAGATTTAAAGAAAGTTAAAAGAGGAAACCGAGCGCAGTACAATAGACTTAATGTTGTCTGAGAGCTCTACTTGCTAAGTGTCCCGACAAAAACAAAAAGCCAACGTACTTTTTGGTTGTTCGAAAGGAAACATTTCGCTGTCTTTCATGAAGAAATCTTAAATCACCGAAAGTCGCTGATCTTAAGATAATTGTTGATGAATACCACTTGAAGGGTTGTTCGAGTTGTTAATAATTCCATTTTATTAAACCAAAACAGGAAATGTGAAGTGACTGCTATTTATTACATCATCTCAATCGCTTCGGCAGGCTGGTACTCGAAAATGTTCCACACTAACTCATCAGCAACTCACTTCGCGCCAACTCACTTCTCACCTTTCTCGAATAGTCTCAATATTTGCCCAGACTTTTCAGAAATTTTTTAATCATACACAATTCTTGGAAAGTGAATTTGCATATGAAGCAAATAAAGATACGAAGAGATTGGGGAAAATATCCGTATTTGCACTGCGAATTGTAAATAACATGGCAAGAATACATAAAATGAACTTTTAAAACTGGAAATTAAATCAACAAACAAACTAAAAAAACAAATATTAACATTTTTAGCACAAACGCAAAATGCTGTATTGCCGTACCGCATCGTCATTATAATCTCAACCGTAGGACGCTTGGTGAAGGTTGTAAAAGAATTAACAATTTTTTTCTCGCCACGAAGCAGGTAACACCAAAGCGCAAAGATCGCGTTTTGTTTGGCTTGAAAATATTTTAATTTATGCAAACAGGCATGGAAAAATACACACATTTATATGGGGAGGGAGATACATGATAAAATAGCAGGAAGTACGTACAAACAGTGAGTGTCAATTATAATCGTAAGGATTTTTTTTCGAAATTTTCTTACTTGCATTATGAAGGAAAATAATAAAAAATATCAATATTTATTATTTGTTAACAAAAGTAGTCTTTTAATACCAAAACTTGATGCAGAATCATTATTGTGCAATTGCAAATTTTAATAGGACTGTAAATCATTTGCTTCATTTTCAGTCGACTGCTCTATACTCTAAATTCCCATCACGCTTATGACATGAATAGTAGAAATGGGCTATAAAGTGTTGGGCTCTGGCTTTGCTTTTGCTTAATATTTTTTTGAAGTTGGTAATCTGAGTGATTGAGACTGGCAGTAGTTGGGGCAGAAAAATAATTTTCTTTCTTCTGACAATATTTTAGACTGTTTGTTGAAAAGTTTATGTTTAGTTTTATGTTTCATGTTTTAGAATGCATTTTTTATATTCATTGCAACAGAAAAACATGCTTTACTTTTGGAACTAGTTTGCGTTTGGTCGCAATTATATTAGTTTGGTAAGAATTTTTGATTGCTTGTATTTTGTTGATCGCTTAGAATTCGTTGTTTAAATTCTTTGCAACACAAGCAAAACGAACTACTTTTCTAACTAGTTCGCGTTTGGTCCCAATTACCCTACTTCTATTTATATATTTTTTGTTTTTGTATTTTGTTGACTATTTCATTTTTTAAGATTCTGTTTTTTTTACATAAATTTCAACAGAGAAAAATTAACTACTTTTCTAACTAGTTTGCGTCTGGTTGCAATGGCAATAGTTGTGTGAGAACTTTTGTTTGCTTGTGATATGTTGATTCCTTCGTGTTTTATACTTTGTTTTTTTAATTCATTCCTTTTAATAGAAGACAAGTTAACTAGTTTGCGTTTGGTTGCAAAGACACTAGTTCGGCAAGAACTTTTGTTTGTTTGTATTTTGTTGATACCGTTGTTTTTACTTTCATTTAATCAGAAGAAAAATGAACTATTTTTCTAACTAGTTTGCGTTTGGTCGCAATTACACCAGTTCTCTACTAAGTTTTGTTTGTTTTTCTATTTTGTAGACTATTTACTTTTTGAAGATTCTTTTGTTTTACTTACATTTCAATAGAACTACAATACTTTTCTAACTAGTTTGCGTTTGGTCCCAATTACACTAATTCTATTTATATATTTTTTGTTTTCGTATTTTGTTGACTATTTCATGTTTGAAGTTTCGGGTTTTTTACTATCTTGCAACAGAAGAGAAATGTACTACTTTGCTAACTAGTTTGCGTTTGGTCGCAAACATTTTTTTTTTTTTAATAACTTTTCCCCCCAGATTTTTTCTACAGTATATACTGGGTGGGGACAGATATACTTTGGCCTCTGCATATGTATACAGTGTATAAATTTACAAATGAACGTTACTTTAGAGCAAATGAACTTAGAACGCGCCGATTGTGAGTCTTGCTATGCCCGTCCCAGTGTCTTAGCCAGACGTTTTCACGTTAGTTGGTTGCGGTGGATTCGCAGTCAATGCTGTATTTTCTCTGTATTCATATGTAGTTTTCGCTGTTTTAGCCGTTGTCAGGTGGCACATGGCAGATCACGTATGTTTGCTTTGCAAATATTTACCTAAAATATTCATGCGAACATGACTGAATAACTGACTGTAGGGGACAGCTGAGAATGCTATGATACGTCGAGTAATTCTAACCGCAAAAAAATTACCGCAATTGTCGAGAAGTTGGTTGCGCATCACTGGGGCAACTACAGGGTGGGCCAAATAAGACCTACTAATGACTAAAGACTACTGCCTAGCAGTATGCGCAGTTGCTCCATATTGTTGTAACCACAAATTAGGATACTGCTCCGCCATTGGCCGCAAAAAGTTTTCAATCAATGTTCTATAAGAAGCAACTGAAATCGATTCCGGCATTTCATCCTCATTTTCGAAGAAATATGGACCGATAACTCTAGTGGCCATAACACCGCACCAAACAGGACATTTAGATGGGTGCAACTGATGTTGGTGTGTTGCCTTTAGATTTTCAGAGCTCCACAATCTACAGTTTTGTTTGTTGACATAACCATTTATTTCATTCGACATCAAAACATTATTTAAAACATCAATTTGTGTGGCTAATTGTGTAAGAACAGAAAAACTCTATAATTTTAACGCGTTGTGTTGTGCTGTAGGGTTCCATAATAAATTTCCAACAATTCAAATATAACGTACAAAAAGAGAAAAATAAATATGTCACAAAATAAAAAAGTAATTTGTGCTTAACATTAGTACGTCTTATTTGGCCCACCCTGTATATACAAACCTCAGACACATTCACTAGCTGGTATGCCTGGTGCAAATTGGTGTCGCTCGAATGCCCATACAAATTATCACATTTATTTGCTTAAACTTGTGAATTTTTTTTAACAACAAATTCCATTCGAATGAACCTGGATGAGACACTGTTGGTGTAGTGCAAGTCAATGGTGGCTCAAATAGGTGTTCGTACACCTTTTAGCCGATCTAATATATCGACACTCATGCACAATAAATTAGATGTGCGACATTTTGACTAGTTTTGATTATTTTACTTTTGTTTATTTAGTGCCTATTAATTGCAAAAAAAGAGTTTAACTTATTAACAACAAGAGCTACATAAACTGTTTTTGCAATACTTTGTGCAAAAGCTTTAAAATTATTTAAACACGAAAATTTTCAAACATACTTCGTAGTCTCCCTCACTAATTCCCAGTGTGGCGAGACCTGCTTAATAATAAACGATGAACTATTTTGTATGGCTTCGGACTCTTAAGTCTGAGAAAAAGAGTTCAACACTATCCATTTGCCACTCGTTGCTGTAAATATGCCCGTCAATTTTGGTTTCCCGTTGAGGTTTTTGTCGGCTTTAATCTGCCTTTTACTTAACTTTGATCTTAGTCCGAAATTTGCAATTAAGAGTAAAAGTTTTCCAAGCATATATTTTATACGTTTATTAAAACATTTGGAATTGTTTTTCATTTAAAAAGTTCAATATTTTATTAAATTTAAAAGTTGCAGCAGCAGTATTTTTTTTAAATCTATGTTTAATTATTTTTTTTTTCTTCGACATCTGGTTTCTTATCTCACGTGTCTTTATTTTATTTTTATTTTTTTGCTCTTCATTCATCGACCAACCAGTCAAACATTCGGCAATCTTGTTCGACACAAATCATCACCTTCCAACGGTCAAGGCTACCATTTTGTTGCCATTGACGCGACTATTAGTTGCTGTGCTGTTTTATTGTCACTGTTGCTGTAGTAGTAATGGTTTTTGTTATTGCTGCTGCTGCAAATATTAAAATATTGTGTAAATGTTTTAGGTGTGTGTGTGTGATTTTCACCACACTCTTAAACTAACTGACTGATTATTCAACAGTGCGTTGGGCGTTCAAACGACCACACATGCATGCCAACAAATACGCGGGTACGCAGCAAACGACTAGCTGGCCGACTGACTGGCTGACAGACCGCCTGACTGGTTGGCTTCACCACCTATAGGTGGCTCATTTGCTGATCGGCTGTACGAGTACTATTGAATTTTCGTAGCAGTGAAGGTTATCTGCATTGGTGAATAATTTTTTATGTGTAATTACATATGAGTGCGTGTGTGTGTGGGTAAGTGCTATGTTTTGGAATATATTGGAGAATGTAAATTTTTTCACAACAAAAGTTTGTAAAGAGTTGCGGAGAGTATAAGAAGACTGACTGTGGTTGAGGGGAAAGTGGATAATGAGTATTTCATGCCGCTGCTCATTGCTGTGCCTAAAACAGCGATAATGAATTCTCCGCTGTTAGAGGTGGTTTGGGAGAGCGTGAAAACTTGCGAGCATGCATATACAGTAGCGTGCAATAGTGAGCACATGTTGGGCGATTTAACTTTAAAGTCTCTGAAAAAATCTAAATGCACAACTTAATGAAACAAAACTTTCAGCATTTATTCGTTGCTTAATTCTTAAAATAACGGCATAAAACAAAACAAAAAATACAAATGTAGGAATGAGAAGGAGGCAATAATATAAAAAAGTACGTATTTACTCAGTTTTGCACGTTTTGTTTATGTAAACCGAAAGGAGCTGTAACATTTAGTACAGTTGTAATTATATACCGTTATAGTTTTTGGTTTCATGTTACTATGTTTTTGCTTCTGTTATTAGTAGTAGAAAGGTGTTCGAAGTTAGACAATCGCTTTCTGATTAATATTAATATCAATTATGAAGAAAATAAGTGTGGAGCTCGAAAACAGCGTCGTGGTTTTGACTAATAGTGGAAATTCCTCAAGAAAAATTGCTGAAATATTAAATATTAGCCAACGCACAGTTATTAATGTACAGAAGCGAAGAAATGTAGCGCATGCACCGAATGTTGGAGGTCGACCACAACTACTTTCGGACTCAGACGCACGCCTTATGGTACAAGAAGTACGCAAAAACAGTTTTGTGACACCAAAGAAGGCTGCAGCAATGTTAAATAAGAACGTAAGCGAGTGGACCGCGCGTAGAGCATTCCATAGAATCGGATATAAATCAGCTGTAAAGAAGAAAAAGCCGGCGTTATCGCTCAAAAATATTAAGGCCCGTCGAGCATTTGCTCGAAAATACAGAAATTGGAATGTTGAAGACTGGAAACGGGTAATTTGGTCGGATGAAGTGAAAATTAATCGTTTTCAGTCCGACGGACTGGATCCAAAGGCATCACGTGAAGCCAACTGTTAAACATGGCGGTGGTAATTTGATGGTGTGGGGTTGCTTCACTTGGTGGCACATCGGACCACTCGTTAAAATTAATGGTATTATGAAAAAAGAAGATTACTTACATATATTGCAGACTAATTTGCCAGAATTTGTTGATATGAGCGCTTACCCAGAAGAGGAAGTTATCTTCCAACAAGACGGCGATCCCAAACATACCGCCAAAATTGTTAAAGAATGGCTGTCGCAACAAAATTTTCAGGTAATAGATTGGCCTGCACAAAGCCCGGATCTAAATCCAATTGAAAATTTGTGGGCAATAACCAAACAGCGGTTGGGAAAATATCGCAGGGCTCCTGAGAACATGACAGAGCTATGGGACCGGGTACAGCAGGAGTGGAACCAAATTCCGCGCACATTTATCGAGAATCTTGTCGAAAGTATGCCCAAACGCATTAAAAGTTTAAGAAAAAATAAAGGCCTATGGATTAACTATTAAAATTTATTAGTTTTTAGCCATGAGTGCCAGACGTGCAAAACTGAGTAAATACGTATATTTGTATATTATTGCCTCCTTCTCATTCCTACATTTGTATTTGATGTTTTTATTTAAGCCGTTATTTTAAGAATTAAGCAACGAATAAATGCTGAAAGTTTTGTTTCATTAAGTTGTGCATTTAGATTTTTTCAAAGACTTTAAAGTTAAATCGCCCAACATGTGCTCACTATTGCACGCTACTGTACATATTTTTTGGCTCCATGCAAATTAAACTCTTTATATGATTTTAATTAATAATTAGTTAGCGACTAGCAGACTGTAAAGATTGACAAAAATTAAAAACAAAAAACAGAAATTATAGTTTTTTTTGCTTCATTAGATTTCGTGTATGAAATTGATAAAAATATTTTTGTATACAAATTTATCAAATCCGCATCCCGCTACATATTCAGAAAACAAAATTAATTTAGCTTATCTTCTATTCTGTTCGCCCATTCGCCGTGTTTATTTGTATTTGCACATCAGCTGCATTAATTTGCCAAGAAAAATAATAATTTCTCTAGGCTCAAGGCCAGGCAACACATTTCAATTTTAATTAATAGTTTATTCTTGCCGTAAACTAAAATTTAGTATTTGCCTTTGAAACAAGAAAGGAAAAAAATAAATATAAATTATTTTTTTGCATACTTTTCTTCAATATGTGTATTAATAATTGTTTTCTTTCTTTCCTTTGCAGGTAAATATTGCACAGATTTTCGTTAAATTCGACTTTTGTTTCATTCTTTGTATGCGTAAGTATAAAATTGATGGAAAAATATTCAAATTAGTGACTAAACTGAAATAATCGAATGATTTTGGGAACAATGAACTAGCAATTTTTCTTATAAATATGCCTTGCATATATATGTATGTATGTATGCATGTATGCATGTATTTATGTAAATATTTTCCATTAAATTGCGTATGCAAGCTTTGAGTCATTCAAGCAGAAACAGGAAGAAAATATGCATACATACATACATGTTTCGCATCAGTTTTTATTACAACAAAAATGTTTTAAAAATTTCGTAAGTAATAGTCAGAGAATTTATGGTGCGCATATACGCTTAAAATGTGCTCTTAAACCTTTACAACTGGGTTGGGTGATTCAGTGTTGAAACTCAGTATAAATAAAATTGTTCGAAATTTAGTAAAATGATATTGCTGAAATATCGTATTTTTATATGTGATTGTATAATATGAACTAAAATATTTGATAAAAATATTTGCACTATTTTTTCGCGCATTTTGTACGACATCTGGTCAAAAATAATGTCCTTGGAAGGTGCTAAGGCTGTGAGTGTCTGGGCTTTACAGCCTACGAATTTAATGAGCAGCTTTTTCATGACACATGGCACACTCCATTGATTGGCTTTGGCCGTCACTGAAGCCTTTTTTGATATTTTATGATGGCAGCGGAGTTATAGGGCGAATATAAAGTATAATGATTGCACCAAAACTTGAATTGCAGCTGGCTTATTTTCATTGCCGCAAACACACAGCAAATAAAGTTCAACATTTTTCGGCGCTAAAATTGTTTTCAATCTTGTTTTAATTTCTACTATACACAAAAAAATTCTCAGAATCATATTGAAAATAGTGTAAAATAAGGTCTCTTTTTTTGGCAAGAGTTAGCTATTGGCGAATAGATGAAGCAATTGGTACAAATGATCAAATGTCGGCAACGCGGGAATAGAGCTGGCTTAAATTACATGTGCTGGTAAGGCAGTGCGGCATAATGAGCTATGATCCTATCGGCGAATCTTTTATTTTATTTTTTAAAATTTATTTATTTTTTTAAATTTATTTATTTATTTTCTTTTTATTTTTTTTAATATTTTTTTTTCGGCACAACTAGCAAGTGCAGCACTCAGACATGAAATAAGTCCATTGTACTACACTTGGATTCCCTTTTAATTTTCTTTAAATCTACCCGATCTCCGAAGAAATCGGAGTAGATCTTGTGGTGCCAAGGAGCCAAGATGTGCCAAAGACCTCAAATCTGATTCGAGCGAAGGCGGGGCAGACACACAGGAAGTGGTCCGCCGTCTCATCCGCCTCTTCACAAGCTGGGCAGAGTACACTGTCTGAGATGCCCAACCTTTCCATGTGCTTCGCCCACAGAAAGTGGCCCGTCATCAGTACAACCAGCCGTCTACACTCCCCTCTGCTTAATAACTGTAGGGTTTGCGACAGTCGATCGGACATGACAGGTAACATCAGTTTAGTTCATTTGCAGCGTATCTCAGCCTGCCAAGCTCGCTTGTGGAATGGAGTCAAGAGGCATGGAGAGAATCGTTGGATCGACGTCCATGCCTTCTCTGTGTTCCAATGCCGGACAGGGGCCGTACCAGTTCCTATTGTGTTTCAGCCTGCAGATGGCCTTCAAGGCCTCTCCTTGGATGAATTCATTAAGTGGTGGTAAACCAATCAGAGCATCTAATGCCGGGCCTGAAGTAGTCGGAAAAGCTCCGGTGCAATAGATGGCCCCAGTGCGTTGTAGTCTCGATAAGGTCCTCCTGACTTCCACTAGAGAGAGAGTCTACTCATCCAGACCACTGAGGCATAGCTGATAACAGGTCTTATCATAGCCGTGTAGATCCATAGGACCTTGCTAGGAGAGAGACCCCACGTTTTCCCAAAGACACCTTTGCACTGCCAGAAAGCTGACGCCTCAGAGGCAATACTCCAAAACCAAAAGAATTTTTTTTATTCAACCCTCCGTTGGGCACGTTTCTTAAAACCTTCGTTTGGGCATCCGCGTTTGGTGAAGGACGAAAAGCCTGTTCGAGCACCCTTTTTAAACGATTATATGCATAAATCGATCGAAAATAAAATTTTAGGAAGCTAACCAGAAGCTCAAGTTGTTAGCTCTAATATAAATATGTTCAATTCAAGTCCAAAGTCGAAAAGCCAATGTGGCCAGAGCCTAGTGCACAACAAAGGGGTTAAACACGCTCCCACGGCAATCGGTTCCAAGTTATCGAAAGAACCTGGATTTATATCCGACCGAGATTGTCACTGTAACAACAACGGAATGTTCAACATTTTTCGATTGTGTATAGACAAGCCTGGGAACAATGCCTTCACAATAACCTCGACTCGCTCGCGGCAGTTCACATTTTATCGTTGTAGTCTCAATAAATACGACTTTTTAATTTCTATTAATTCATAAATCACAACTCTGGCTGTATTGCGTTTCAACCAAGCCTTGACTTAAGTGCCATTTGCCAGAAACATCTTACTCGTCTATTCTTCTTTCTTTTTACTTCGGTCGTGTGTGTGTGTGTGCCAATAGTATAAAAAGTCTGTGACTATTCGATGGGCTTTCGCTGATGTATTGGCGGTGGGTTATTCTCTGTACAGTGTTTCTAAATATATGCATTTACTGAACAAGTATAAAGGCATGAAAAATATCCACATTGTGTGGGTTCTCCAATCCTCTTACTAAATCGTATTTAAATCTTAAAACTGCTTAATTGCCAGACTTGCACTTTAATAGCACTTTTGCGTGGCAATTATGCAAACGTGTTTTTTGCATTTTATTTTACTTATTTCTCTCTGCAGTTGCAATAAAACTACAATACGCTTGACTAACTCCCTTCACCACTAAAGACAGAGCGCATGCAATTTCCTGTAATTTTTACTCCCCTTCACTCGAAACTTCTTCCACTGTTCACCTGTGGACCGACTCATGCATTTGCCATTATTGCATCCGCATTCTGCAATTCTTGCAATTCATTCTGTGATTGCCAGAAAAGGCCAAAAATTGCCAACTTGCACGCAATCGCCACATCAATTCGCAATTTTACATATTTAGAATGTTGGCAAAGAATAGTTGCTTTCTTTGCGTTTTTGCGGTAAACTTAAGAGTTGACTACCACATACATACCACAATACGTCGTACCTTATATGCGAGAAAGCAGCATTGCAATAAGGCAGCAACAGAGGAGAGTCTTCACTGCAGTAACAGTACATAATAAAAAAATATGAAATAACTTGTGAGCAAGTGAGCGAATGTGATGCAGTGCATTGGCGGCAAACAATAAAAAAAACACCACATACATATATACGTACAAGCTTTTACAATGTGGGTAATAAAAATATTATTAAGCTATTTTTAAAATGCCGCTGCTCGTCGAACGTCTCACCAACTCATCAATGCAAAGTAGACGTGAATTTTTCTGTTGTATATATTAGCAGAATTGTGCCGGTGGGAAAATCACACAATGGTGGGCGAGCGTGTGTGTATGTGGTGATGTGAGGGGTTTTCAATAACCAATTGTGCTACTGCATTCATTATGAAATCACCTTCAACTAGTGCACTACTCCACACTACACAACGACCTGACCACGGCGCAGTTGCTATTGGCTTCGACGTCGACGTTGACGTTGACGTCGCCCACTGATGCGCATACGTGTATAGTCTACTTGTATGGTTGTTACTGCTTATTTTTAGTTGGCTCTCACTCAATGTGAAACGCCGTATTGTAGTAGAGTGGAACAACGGGTAGTCAGCAAAAATGTGCATTTTTTAATTGGAGGCAAAGAAATGTGTAGACGTGATTTTTTAATTCTCTTATAAGTTATGATGTTGGGTGGTATTGGTATTTTTTCAAGTTTTCTTTTCATATCGACTTATTATGGCTGGCTAAAATAATAAAGAGCGAAGTTTAATGCTGGCGTTTTTCGTTTGCTGTAAAACCTTACGTAAATATTTATTAAAAAAAACACAATTATTGCACTGCAACTGAACAGCTGAGTTAAAAGAATATGTGATGGCTTGGTAAATAACGTCGTCAGTATTGTTTGTTTTTTTTTTCTAAAAATTCTGTTTAAAAATTTTAGCATTTTGATGAAATGTTTTTTAATTTTTTACAATTTTGCACAAAGAGTGAAACTTTGAGTTATAAGGGTTTTGTTTTAGTGTAAATAATCGAATAAAAAATAAATAAAAAAATACAAAACAAAAAATAAATAAAAGAAAAAAACTAAAAGAAAAAAAAAATTCAATAAAAAAAATAAAAATTCAATAAAAACAAAAAATTAAAAATAAATCAAATTAAGTGGGTTTGATTTTTAGTTGATATTTTTATTTTCAATGGTAGTAAACTCATATTTTTTTGAAGTTTTCTGGTCACAGGCGATTCGAATAGACTATAACTTTTTATTATAAGCAGAATTGCACAGGTTTCTTTAGTAGGTAGCTTGGCTGCTACTACCCCTGCCTTCGTTTCTTGCTTGAATTTTGATTATAGGACGTCCAATTTTGTTTTCATTTTAAACAAGCCTAGTCGCTCAGTAACTAACAGATGTCGAATACTCCTCCAATGTGCGATTGCTACAGCAATTTTGAGCATGCAAGGTTCTTGCAATCGTACGGCCTGAAAGCCCACCATCAACCACCTAAGAAGATCGCATTAATTGTAGCTTCAGCTTTGGAAACAACCTACCCTTCCACAAATGAAGGGACCTACAGTATTAGGTCGCCTACGAACACCATTTGAGTTTCTATGAAGAGCTTTTTCATGGCATAAATACAATCGGAGGTATGTCCATTGCCTGTCGAGTGGCGACCGCTATTAGAAAAAACTTGTTTCTTATTATTATTATTTATTTATTATTAGTATTAGCAAAACTTTACATTTCTTACATTCGATTGTTTTCACTTACCCCTAATGAATGCTAGACATTTTTATTTTGTTTTTTATCACTTGGTGTTTCATGCACGGAGATTCGAACCTCTGCACCTCCGAGTGGTAGTTACGCATCAATCCATTCGGCTAGATTCAAAGATTATCTCTATAAAAATTTCAAAAATGACTCAGTTTTTTTCAAGCTGCTGCGCGGAGGCGTGCTGACTCACCTTGTACTACATTGCAGTTTACAGTGGGATTGTCATTCAGTCTATGTATCTACTTATATATGGCATACCTATTATATTACCAAGTAATTTTAGTACATGGTGTTTTTTACTGTTATTGTTTTCGCTGTTCCTATTTGCCATTATTTCCTTTTCATTGTTGTTCCTTTAGTTTTATGAGGTTCTATTTTTTTTAGATTGTCGTAGCAAATAGTTTTTCACTGCAATTTACTATGCAATGTCTGTTATGTTAGATTCTAATAAACATTTTTTATTTATTTTGTCATCAACTTCCTTTCTAGTCGAGGTTGTTTTTTTTCTTTTTGTATTTTTATTATTTATCAATTGTTTTTGTTTTTTTTTTGTTTTTTTCGTTCTTTCCTCAATCACAATTCAGTTTTACGCTAGCTTTTGTTGTTGTTATTTTATGGCTGCAGCTGCACTTTTGTTGCTGTCATTTTGCACTTTCATTCTTCACGCGCCCATCCGTTACCCGACCTCATACCGCGCTCCACCTCGTTTGTCTCTGTCTTCAAACTTGAAACTCATTTGTTCATTGGCATATCCGTTGCATTCGTTGTGCATTTGCATACTGAAATTCAATTCTTTTATATTATATATGTACATATGTATATATATTTTTTTTCTTTAATTTTTTTGTCTTCTCTTTTGTGTGGCTTTGCCCACGTCCATGACGAATGTGAGAGAATCCAAGCCATGCTATTAGCGGATAGAGTGAACCGTACTGTAATTACCCATTACCGTTGCAATCATGCAATGCCCTCCATCTGTCTCCTATTTAAGCACACTCCCCACTCTTTTAGCAATGCAGCTCGCCAAGGCGCTGCTCCAGCTGATTTTTGCATATCTGACTGAGGCGGTTTTTGTTTTTGGTTTTTTTACGTAGGTTTCCTGCCCACTTTTCGTTCTGATTCGCGCGCATTATATCACCACCTAAATAGCATTTAGCGACTGACTAGCTATTTGTCTGGGTGTCTGTCAGTCTAGTTTCCATTTACATACATACATACATAAGTACCGATATTCGTTCGTTGGTTGCTTACTCACTCGTTAGCCCGTTTACTCACTCGTTAACTTGGTTGGTGGCGCAATGAATCTGTCGCAAATTTTCAGTCACCGTTGACTGACTTCATCATCATTTTAGAAAGTTTCGCGAAAAAAAACAACAACTAATAAAGTTCTGCGACTTAGAGTGGTGTGTTTGTTGGTGACTTGGGTTCATACATGGAACACATTGCGCACCATGTGTGTGTGCAAATATATATATATATGAGCGTGTGTGTATGTGTTTGACTTGTAAAGCGACCACTCTACTACGGTTTTTTGACCTTTTGTGTCTATTTGGCTGTTCTGAAGCGCCATTGAAAGTGTTTGTCATTGTTTCACCAAGCAGCGGTGCGCTTCAAAATATTCACTCGGCATGACAAGTTGCCGGACGCTCGTAACTAATTACCATATTTGACTGCCGTCCCATTCTTGGTTTGCTTTTTTTTTTTAAATATTTGAAATATATTTTCTTTCATTAATTTTTTGTTTTTTGGTTTTGCACTTTGAAAGATTTATTATTAGATTAGGTAATGTTTTATAATCAAATTTCGAATTTAAGCTCAGCAAAATGGACTGATATAATTTTTATTTCCGCTCATCTTCGCTGGTGTATTAACTCAGCTAAAAGTTAATTATCTGTGCAATTTAGTTTTAATGAGTAATTTCATATGCAATTTAATGACTAGATTTCATAAACTAGTTTATAAACCAACTAAAAATCATAATAAAGAAATAGGATAAGAGAATATACCGGGCAGAAACTCAATCCAATGCACGCAAAGAAATTGCTATTAATGCTTTTATTATATGAGTACACCCTGTGTTAGCTGTTTCAGTTTCGAGTTTCAATTTGTGATGTGCTTCTTGATGTTGACCTACAGTTTATGGCAGAAATGCACTTGGAGATTTGTCATTGTGAGAATTTTGTATAAATTGATTTCTCATCTACTCAGTGGTATCCGACTGATAGTCAGGTACTAAGCCACTAGGTCACGATGGCTGCCTGATGGTTCATTAGAAATTCAGAACTAGTAAATTTCATGTCGAATTGAACTTAAATATCTTTGGTGGCTTTCGCAGGAGTTTCGTAAAAAAGGATGATAATTTTTTCACTTCACGAATATAAGCGGCTTAGCGGATGGAACGGGTGTTAAGACGAGATGTTATAGGTAGCCGCTAATTTGTATGAATAAAATGGCAAACCTGCGCAGGAATTGGTGTATGACTCATGTAATACGAGACAAATTTAAACAGAGAGAGGCAAATTAAAAAAAAAAGCAGAGCCTTTGGCGTGCGTTGTTGTTGTAGCAGCATAAACATTTCTCATATATGCATGGGGAAGGGTGCTGGAGAGACAAACCATTGAACGGGTATAAATCGCGACCATTCCGGTAACATATAACCTACTGTCGTGAGAATGTACCCCTTAGTGGGTATTCAGGATGAGTGTCAGTTGGGCTAGTAAGGAAACGGCATACCAAAATAGCTCATAAAAGAAAAAAAATACTTTAGGAATAAATTTACTACTAATTTGCCTCTTTAGTCCACCAAAATCCAGAGTAAATTTCACATGGCACGTTTGCCAGTATGTTGAGATGGCCACATTTTCACTGTAGTAGTTTAATATTTTGTTACGAAATAAGACTTACCGTACCAATAAATCTGTAATAGCAAAGACGTTAAATGACAAGTACCAACAAGTACCATATTTGTGCAAGGTGGCGCAAAATTAATCATCAATTTGGGTTTTAAACAACTTTTTTACTATGTACATACAAACAAAACAAGACTGAGCGATGATTGAGGTCTTCATTGCTTCTTAAAGTGTCAAATATGATTGACGTACGGCGCCATTTGCAAAATAAATAAATGTTCCGAAAGGGTGATTAATTTTGTGCCACCATGTATTTACATATATCAAAAACGTGAAAAAGTTTGAAAAAAATTTCAGTCTGGCCCGTAGTTATAGTTGTAGTTGTAAGCTAAACAGCTTCTAGTTAAAACAAATTCTTAAGTTCAGAGTTAACTTTTAAGGTTTAGTCAATTAAATTTGGGTCAATTTTGTTTAGATTAGCTCAAGACAGGCTTTTTCCAAGGCGCATTTATTAAAGGTGGTTGCACTAAACCAACAACAATGTTTTGTACGTCGGATTGTCACGGCAAAGTATTGGAAAAACAGAAAACGAAAAATTAATTCGCATGTTTTATGCTGTACTGACAGCCACATGGAAAAAAATCAGCTGATTTACCTACACCACCTTTAATAGATTCGCCTTGGCTTTTTCATATGAAATAAAATAACGACACAAGCACTATTAAGAAATATATACTAAGTTCACCCTGTGGAAATCGCGCCATGCTATAAAACACCGATTTTACTTCCATCAATGGATATACAGTTAATCACACCTTATCTGTTACAGATACAATTTTTTTAGTGTATTATTTCTCATAATATTTTACGAAAATGGAAAAACAGAGTAGGCAGATATTTTATTTATTTTGTTTTATTTCATTTCTCAACATAAAAGACAAAAAATTCACGCCACAGCTTAAATGGTACAGTTAAACAAAGGTCTGGTCGCGACGACTGCATCGCCAAAAATCGCAAAATCTCGAAATATCATTCTCGCGAAGGAAATTTTTTTATTTCGTTTTAAGCTTTTCAGTGAGCGTTAATCGATTGGACTTGATGGCAAATTTGCTGTGGAACAAAAAGTTTATTTAATATGTTATTTGTGGCTTTATTTAGTATTTTATTTTAAAGTCTTAAACCTTATCTATTATATCAAACTAGAAACGACCTAATTTAAATGCACAATGATTTATGTCTCCAAGGCTCTTGGAACTAGAAACGAAGAATGGGTACAAAGATCGTTCAAAGCAGTAAAAAAAGAAAGAAATATGAAATTGATTTCTGTGTTAAGTTTAGTGATATTTTTATTATAATCTTTAGTAACATCCATAAATTAGCGAAAAGCGGTCGATCTGCTTTCAGTTAGGTTAATAAATTATTCGCTATAAAGGAATATGTCCGCAGTAAATTGAAGCGCAGAATGATTGCAAGGAGAATGGGTAAAAATACGCGGTTATCGATACGAGTTGGCTGCTGTTGAAGCTCATCTAAATTCACATTATTTTATTCCAACTAAAGACATGAAACAAAAAAATAACACTCACAATTCTTCAGAGTCATTGCCAATTCTTGCTGGTTGCCGCTATTATATACCTCGATTGCTATTGACAGTAGTGGTCGTAGAAATCGTACTGCTAAGAATTAGTGAAATTTGAACGCTTTGATATTGGAGTTTTTCATAGTTAAGCGGCATTCAAGAATTTAAACTTGTATAAAACGGCATCAAGGCTTGTAGACAACTTTTTTATTTGGTCTTCCATTGGAGCGAATGAGAGAACGAGTTCTGTAACTCAACTGGTAGGATCTAAGAGCCTTGCATGTTGTGGAGATCGCGGGCTTCACTTACCGGCTTCAAAAAATCGTTTATCATGGCGCGATAGCGTTCGCCACTCATTGTTGCATTGACGCCTGTTTCGTCTTTGAGTAAGTATGGGTCGTTGATTCCTCCAGCCCATAGGCCGCACCAAACGGTTGTTTTCAATGGATTTAATGGCTGCTCTTGAATTGCTTCGAGTTGCTCTTCAGCCCAAATACGACAATTTCGCTTATTGACGTAGCCAGTAAGCCAATAATGGACCGCATCGCTGAACACCATAAGTAGGCCTCAGCGATGAACACTTTTCACAGAGCGTCGATTTTCGTAATCAAATTTTTTAAACGTTGTTAAGCCGCAAGTACTTCCATGATGAAATCATCTCAACGAATACTGAAGAAAATTATGTATTTAGTTGACAGTAGTCACTCGTGATCTGTCAAAAAAAAAACACTATTGGTAAAATTGGTATCTCCAATCTGATCACCTTTTACCATACCATCATGATCAAAAAGTTTCCTGAATATATGCAGAAAATTCAAAATCGAAGTTTATCGCTCAAAAATACAAAGTACTTCCCATCAACTGCAGCCCACTTATATCAGCGTTTGATCCAGCTGTCGAAACATTTCCGCAACTCTATTTTCGGTATAGTCATCAGAGCCGTCTTTGTGTTTTCCAGTATTTCCTTGTGGCTGTTAAAACGAGTTCTCTGTAGTGGTTTTTTCACTCGGATCAAACAGAACAAATCACAGGGAGCCAAAACAGGTGAATTCGATGGTTGTTGGATGGTATTTGTTTTGTTGTTAATCAAAAATTGGCGATTCCCTGTTCCTCTTTCAAGAAGTAGCCGGATAAAAAATATCAGTTACGGAATTTCAGAGACAATTGTTAAATGGACTGACACAGCGAGCAGATGAACGAATTCCACTTCGGGAAAGAAAAATTACAGCAAAAAGGAAGGAGACGTCCATAAAATACGGGAATACTGGTCGGAAATTCTGGTTGTTACGATGAGAATTCAAGGCTATTATTGGGGTCTAAGAAAGCTTAAAATGTAACAAAAGAGTTGTTACATTTTGCTACTTGTTCAAATCCATCATAAAAGTGACGAACTTCTGCTGACCCTGAACACTTTGCCCGCCACTGTATGTGATTTCGGTATGATTGCAAAACTAAATTGCAATTGCAAAGAAGTAAACCCTATAAGTGATACAGATACTCGCACTGAAATGTGATAGTACTCGAAACAAGTTAAATAATGGTGAAAGGAAGTGATTGGCTAGCTGGTGGGGCTGACAAGTGTGCAGCGTCACACCGGGCGGGTGGATTGTAAGTAGCGCAAAAACGCTGCGTTGCGGTGCGAAATGCAAACAACTTTGCAATTCGCAATTTTCAATTTGCAACTTATAATTTAGAATGTAAAATTGTCTGATTGTTACAATTGCGCTGCGGCAATTTGACAACAGCAGTAAAAAGAATAAACGAGCGCCAGCGCGCAATGACGGCACCACCGTCATGAAAATGATGTAAATTTGCGCTGCATTGAAATTGAAAAATTGCGAATAAGTAACAAGAATAAACTAAGCACGCGAAAGCAAGTGAATTGCTGCCAACAAGAATACAAAAAACAAAAAGAAAGAAAAAAAACGATAAATAAAATAAATTACATACATTAAATAAAAGTGAATTACAAACATAGCAACAACAAGTCAGCTATGCAACTGCCGGCGCGAAATTGCTGACAATAGCAAAAAACAAAAACAAAAAAAATTTTCATTGTAATGAATGACTATTTGTGATGCAATTGTGCACTGTTAGGAAAGAAGGCAGTTGCTTGACAACAATACAAAAGGCTAACCCAGAACAACGACAACGTTCTCAAAATGAGGCGACAATACATTTTAGTTTACGCAAATTTTTTTTTCTTCTATTTTTTATTTTATTATAATTTTTTATGCACAATTTTTATATTGCACAATTTAGTTAAATCAAATACAATATTAAAATATAAAAAGCAGCCAAGAAACGGCTGGCTGTAAAACTTTATTTTGCATTGTCAAAGTGAAACGAAAATTGTCAACTAAGCAGAAAATTCTGGTAGTGAACAACTAGCAAGCAACTGCACGTTTGACATCGTTTCGTCGTTTTATTTTAGTTTCAAACCGGTTTGTTGTTATTGTAATTTATGCACAAAATACACACATATTTGTGTATACCTACATATGTATATAATTTATATGAAATAATAGCATTATAATGGTTATAAATAATTTGCTGCTATCTGCGGTTTGCAGCTGTGCCACAATTGAAATAAATTGAACGCCGTTAGCAGAGCACTAACACCATAGCCGCTGCCGACAGCACTGTTAATGCTGTCATAGAAGGCACTCCAGTCAAAGCAGTGACAGCGGCAGCGGCAGCGACTGCGACGTTGCTGATTGTTCGCAATTTAATCCTCTACATGAGTGATTATTCAGTAAAAAGAGCAGGAGGAATATACAGTGTGTGAGATGAAAAATATGCTTCCAAAATAAATATAATAAATGAATAAGAAGTTTTGCATTTGAGATTTGTTGAAAACCATTATCATTATTATTTGATAGTTCGTATGCACATTTAATAAATAATAGCTATAGGAGAAAAGGAATTAGAGAAAAGAAAAGAAATTATACTTTAAAAACATGAGTTTCAAATTTAGTCAGAGTATTCAATGCCCTGCAGAATGTGAAAATGTGTTTTAGAGACTGCACTGTGAGTCTGTGTAAAGTCTAC
This sequence comes from Anastrepha fraterculus, assembly GCA_037575425.1. NCBI lineage: Eukaryota > Metazoa > Arthropoda > Insecta > Diptera > Tephritidae > Anastrepha > Anastrepha fraterculus. The sequence continues at coordinate 175,759 of JAYXIM010011564.1, read as the reverse complement.
AAATTTATTTTACGCACGACAAATCGAAAATACTATGGTCATTATGGCACTGAGGCGAATTGTGTTTTAAATCAAATCAGCTAGGAAGTTGTCACAGGAGGAAGATTCGGTTATACAAGTACATTTTTAGACTTGAAATGAATCAAATTTGTGAAAAAATCGTTAATTTTTTTTATTTTTGTCAATTAATTACTGTATTTCTTTTTACTTAACTTTTGTTTGCTTAACTTCACTTTTTTGCTTAACTTAACCTTTTTTTTGCTTAACTTGACTTTTTTGCTTCAATTAACTTTAGGCAACAAAATCTGGGCACATAAGGCTAGAGATTTCCTCCTTGTTTAATTGTCTACATTTGTTCCAATGGATTAGAAGTGAATTTTTCATACTAACTGAAATGCCAACATTGGATTTTGATTTTATTATACTCGTAATATTCTTTTAAACTTCAATTACATGAAAAAGATTACAAAATACTATTTCTTTTTTGGAATAATTATTTCTCTTTCTTATATTTGCTTTTTACAATAATTATTTCTAAGTGCTGTATTGTTGGTTTCTAACCTTATTCTGAACACAGCTATTTTTAGCAAACTGAAATAATTCGTTTTAAATGCAATGTCAGCGCCAAAAGAAGGCATATTTTGGTATATTCGACTATTTATCTATTTTTTAGTTTAAATATTTTTTTTTTATAAAAAAAGTTATATAAGTTCATACTGCAACAAAAACCACAAAACTCAAAGTTTCGGATTTTGTAAAAAATTTATAAAAGTTCGCCAAACTTTCAAACTTTTCACTCAGAATCGCATGAAATAATTCTTTTTAAATGCAGTGTCAGCGCCAAAAGAAGGCATATTTTGGTATATTCGATTATTTATTTATTTTTTAGTTTAAATGTTGGTTTTTTTATAAAAAAAAGTTATATAAGTTCATATTGCATCAAAAACCACAAAACTCAAAGTTTCAGATTTTGTAAAAAATTTATAAAAATTCGCCAAACTTTCAAACTTTTTACTCAGAATTCTTAAGCCATTTGCATCTCCCTCTCGAAATGCGCGATGTACACGAAAAGAATTTTACTGTTTGTTCTAATGAAAAAGAATATTACAGGGTAACCAAAATTATTTGTTTTCCTCAAACTTTAACAAAAAAAAATGTATTTTTTGCGGATTTTGCGACAAAGAGTTTTTGTTCGCGGATTATTCCATCGAATTATACAATTAAATAAAATCCGGTTTGACAGTTTTATGGTTCATTTAATGCATGCCTGATATTTTTTATATGGAAGAAAACACCCAACATCGTTACCGTTGATTACCGTTACTTTTTGGTCATTTTCGAAATTTACTTTTTAAATATTATAAGATAATGACCGTCATTTTGTTGTCGAAAAATATTTTTGACTGGTTTTCAAACTGAATTTTTTAATATAATACCAACAACTATTATTTTGTTGCTCAAAAATGCTCTTGAAATTAAGCTTGTGTGAACTAACAAGTATTTCTACAACTGTTAAAAGTCACACTCAAGTTTTAGCGTGCTTACGGTGTAGTACAAATACAAAAAAAATCAGCAGCGCATTTGGAAACTTATTTTTTGCGCATACTGTACGTAGCGGGTGGTAACTGGTATATATCCACACTGGTTTAGCAATTTAGGTGCATCCATACTCATACATACCTACATACTTATGTATGTATATTCAAAGTGGCGTGATCTGCTTGGCTGCTTTCTTGGCTCGCTGATTGTCGTTGGCTGGCCAGCGCCAGGCTTTATTGTGGATGAAAATTCTAAAATTATTTAAGCTATTGTATATTATATACATAAATCTACCATAAAAAAAGTAAAGTGTGTTACGAAAAGCAGAATAAAATACAACTAACAGCCAACTAGCAGATAATAGCAAAATTTATATTAATTCGCATACAAGGCCGTTGACATAGAAAATAGTCTCGAGTAAAAGGGGTGCGCGGCCGAGTGCACGACCGACGCGTTTTTTGTAGGCGTGTGAGTACTGCCGTTTGTGGGAGAAAAAATTTGCATATCACATGAATTTCTATAGAAATGTATTTGTTGTGGATTTAAAGAAAATAATAATATTTACAATGGTATTATATAATCTGGTTGTTATTAATTGCTGGACTATTGTGTAGCCGCAATTTTGTAGGGTGAGCTTTCATTTTTTATATGCATTATAATGGGTTGATAATTATCGTCGATTTCGCAGAATTTTCTGAATATTTTTCACATTTCATTTATTTACTTGAATTTCTTGGAATTCCAGTGCTATTCTTATTTATGGCAAGTGAAGGTTTTAAGCTATTAACTGGACTTAATTAATGTGACTAGAAGTTGAGTATTATTCAGATATGCTTAAAATTAAAAAGTAAGATTAAAATTTTTACAGTCATTTCTTTTAGTATTCAGCAAAGATTTAATTATGCAGTCAATTGAAAAATCTTTTTATGTGATTGAGAATTTTAGTAAATAGGTTTGCTACTCATAAAAGTGACTAAAGCCTAGCAGTGGCTAATCTAGGTGAGTTGTGACTTAATAGATATAATTTTGGAGGGTTTCCTTAACCTTTGGCCAATATACAGGTGCGGATCCAGAGGTCATTTTTGGGAGGGGACATTTTTTATCAAATTCGATATTTGGTACTCAATTTATATGAATCATAATCAATAATTTATTAGTCCGATAGCTTTTTGGGGATTATTGTGGTTGTAGCAGTTTACTAGGCTTTGCCAGTGCGGTGCAGTCACCGATCGTCATCGACTAACTTATCTAAGGAACGGTGCAGTTTCGACTGGTTGGGTCCAAAGGGAAGGGGGTGTTAGGTGAGTGGGCTTGAGAGGTCATATGAATAGACAGACCGCAATTGAGCCAAAGATACGTATGTTTCAGGAGACTTATCTGCTCCTAAACAATGAGTTGGACTCCAGGATTCGAAGATCGGAAGTTTAAGCAGATGAGTTTAAGAAGTCTCCCGATTAATATCGTTTAATGTCTGTCTATATTCTGTCCGTTCCAGTAGTTGTAATCGTGTTAAGTTCTGTACGCTCTCGTGAGCGTACTCGAAGAGCTACCTCCTGACTTGCCTACGAGGTGGCTCAGGCTCTAGCCAATGTCTGCAGGGTCGATTTCTGCGGCCTTACCCTCACCAGGTCTTTCTGTTTTGTATCAGTACTCAGTTATCCCCAAGTACTGAAGCCTAGATTTCCACACAACAATCTAGGCATAGATGAAGTAAGAAATAACATTTTTCGTATTCAACATTCTTACAGCTACTGTAGCTTGCATCTAAATGCACACCTAGTCTGTGCTCAATACCTCATAACAGGAAAAGCGCAGATCGTGAATGGTCTATTCTTACTGCGCAGAGAGAGATTTCGACCAGCTATTAGCCTATTTTTGGGAAAGCTGTATTCGTTTACTTTTCTCGAAATAATCAGCTTGGAGAAAGCCTGCTAAACAAACTCCCTTGTCCTGCCGATTCATTCTTTGCTGCTATAAAATGAAGTGGCATGCCGATAGGCTAAAGCAACTTCAAATTGAATTGTATTGTAATCGAGCTATCACTTTATGTAAAGACTCTCTCTCTCCGCCTCTCTTGCTTAAGGCTCGGTACCAGACTGCTCCTCCACATCTGTTATGATCGCTGTTGCGTTAACCTGAAAGACAGGACAGAGCTCAGGTAACTAACTAGTGGAGGATTTAACCTTAAATCCCTTTTTTTCTCTTTTATTAAAAAATATTGCATACATTTGCTATTTAAGAACCTGTTCAGTACACTAATAATAAAGAAAAGTCTTGTGACAATAGTCAAATACCTCAAAGGGGCAGCTTATCTTTGAAATTATCAGGGCGTTGTTAAACTAGAAGTGGTTTGCAATAAAATAAACATTTTTTTAATAACTACAAAAGTTTTATCATCACTTGCGGGAATCTACGTTAAGACTTACTCACTTTTTATTGCTGTTGTAGTTATTTTCACTTTGTGAAAGCAACAACAGATGAGAATATAAGTGTTGCCAACTGTGGGAATGTTAATTCCACTTTGTGAAAACAACAACAAATGAGAGTATAAGTGTTGCCAATTGTGGGAATGTTAATTCCACTTTGTGAAAACAACAACGGAGGAGAGTATAAGTGTTGCCAACTGTTGAAATATCTGTACCTAAAATTTTAATCTTAAAATAAGTTCTGACTAAACAAAAGGAAACTGAGCTAAGTGGTTGTAAGAGCGAGTTTTCAGGGTTAAGATTAGAGTTAGTGATTAATTCCACTTCTGATTCTACCACCAATAATAGGTGAAGTGCAATTTCGTGCTGTCTGTCTTTCCACTCTCCGTAACTACGAAATGGTATTTTCAAAATTTTCAACTGCCCCAAGAAATGAAAACCTATCTGTTGAACGAGAGCACCAAGCGCTGTCCTCTGGTGCCAGAATATTCCTAGGCATATTTATGACCAACATAGAACCAAGCTGGGTATGGTTTTTATCGCTTAGTGTTTGCAGATTATAATTTTTTTTGCTATCGTTGATAACACACTGCAACAAAATGAAATAATTTTTTTATCCCTGGGGTCCTATAGCATTTGATGCTTTGGACTAAATATTCTTATCAGTAATTTTTTCATTTCATGCTATCCCAAAGTTTACAATTCGCATTTTAAATGAAATTCTGAGATATCGTGACAAACGCCATAGCAGAATTTATGCAGAACTATTTCGAATCTTAGTTTAATAAGTGAATAATTCATTATTATTATTAGTAACAGAAGGGATGGTTAAGTTAAATGTTATTTAAAATCTTCAAATTTATTTAGTCTGGTTCGAACTAGAGTTGACGCATGACTCTACAGTTGTTTGTATTCTGAATATTGATATTAATATTTTTTGCAAATAAATGAATTAAAGTAATAAGTTTTTTATATTAAAAACTATGCGGCAACCCTGTTCAGAACTATTTTTATATAGTATAAATTATAATTATCTTAATCGCTTCTTATTTGGTACTCGTAAGAATATTTTATACAACTTTTACCTTAAAAATATATGGCTGTCATATCTAAACTCGTACGTATTTCATGTATTTTTCACTCTTTTGCATCATTCGATGGAATAATCCGCGAACAAAAACTCTCTCTTATCACCAAGAATGGAATAATCTGCAATAAATTATTTTTTTGTTAAAGTTTGAGGAAGATAAGTAATTTTGGCACTGCTGTAGCATTTTTTTTTCATTAAAACTAACAGTAAAAGTCTTGGCATTTCGAGCGATGATGCAAAAGGATTAATCTTTCGTTTAGTACTCCAAAAGAATTGGCAACTCTGCTCGAGCAAAATTTGGACTTAGAACTTGCGTCTAGAACCCATAGAGCAATTTTTAATTTTGATACTGTTAGAAGGTGTGCTCTGGTATTTTATTTTGTACTGTATTTTGAAAGATATAAAAAAATATACTCATACTCATGTAAACATCTTTGCTTCATTACAATTTATTTTTTTTTTCATTTCTTTTTATTTAAACATTTGTTTTTCCTATCAAAATGAAGTCCTCTAGTAATAGAAACAAATATTGAAAAATAATTTCCTACAAATTTATCATTTATAATAAGTATTGCGCAATCAATACTACTCCCTTTCTGCCAATATTTATTTGAATAACAGAAATCACGCCGATTCCAAATGCCAATTAAGCACAATCAAGTGCGAAAGACTCCTTCTACTAAAACTATGAAAATGTTGCATAATTTCGTTGCCCAAACGTGCAGTGCAGTGATTATTTGCGTTGCACGTGATTTTGATTTGTCGCTTTCGATGGTGTTTTTTGTTTTTTTGTTTCTCGCTCAACTGACATCTCAATTGCAAAATAATATAGATTTTTTCTACCACTGCCTTATGTGCGCATTGCAGCAGCATCATTGAATTCCTTTCCCTCACACTCATAGACATACCTTTGCTCCTTTTCTCTCTCTCTCTCTCACTCCCTCTCTGCGACTCATCTGTATGCATGTCATCTGCAGCAATTGACGCAGTCAACTTGTGTATTGATGTCAAGTTTTTCTTTCTTACTTTTTTTTTTGAGATCTCGCAAGTGCCACTCGCAGTTCACAAATCGAAAATGCAGTATTACAACTACAACAACTACACCAATACCAATCAACCAACTAATGTCCAACTATTGTTATTGTAGCTTTGGTAATTTTTTGTTTTTGTATTTCCAGTGGAGTGTAGGTACTGCGCCAATAAGAATAGTATAAAATCGTGCTTTGCTTTCAATTTCTTCCGTCATTCGCATTACTGCAGTTCCACTCTGCTGTGTCATTAGTTTCACAGTTTTGTTAAAATAACAGCCAGCTTGTCGAAGACACACACATACACACATACATACCGTACATACAACTTGACTTAACAGTAAGTCAGCTGGTCGAGTACTGAAGCGTAAGCGCAAATAGGAAATGCTGCAAATGACGGCTGTGCCTAGAAAAAAAGAGAAAAATGTGTTCTCAAAAAAATACAGGGAGGTGCTAAAGTTTACGTGCAGCGGCAGATTTACTTTTTTCTGGAAGTTTCATGTTTCAACGCAAAAACCAAAAGTTCAGTTTTGTTAGAGAATTTTATTAATTTTTTGAAAGCTCAAATTGGCACAGACAAGAAAAACCTAAAAGGAGGAACATTTACACTCGGTTCAGTTTTTGGAAAAGCAATTCAAAAATCTTAATTATGAAAGTTTTCTACACATTTAGTATTTGGTGTGTTCACGATCGTTTTGGCTATGACTGCTTTTAAGCATTGATGCTAAACTTTTCCATACACTCGTCTACTCATAGATTTTCCATTTATTTAATCTATAATACGAATTTCCATCATAATAATATAAGATAGTCTTAGTGCTATTGGAAATAATTTCTTATATTAAAAAACTGAATTAAAAAAATTCGTATTTGAAAGCGAAAAGTCATAGCCTAATGCATGCATAACTGCACGAATCGCTCCAAAAACTCCCAAATATGCTCCATCGAATTTTTACCCACCAATACTTCGCGAGTGTGTAAGTTAAATTGTCAAAAGAAGGCCACACTGTGATAATTTTTGAAGGATAATTGGTTTTCTTCTCTGGTTGAACAATGTTCCAACTTCTCCTAGAGTCTTTCAAAAGACTTGCCTAGAAGTCGTTTTAAAATAAAATATGCAGAAATTAAAATTTTTTCAAGTTTCACTATTTTTATTAAAAATACGGCTCTTAGTAATTATATGTGAGAATTTATATAGGTACCTTAACTTTGCACCATGAACACACCTACAGATAAAATCCGCCAAACAGTTGATTCATGAATGCTTAATTGTTGAGAAAGTTGAGATGCCGATGTTGAAGTTTGTTCAGCAACACTTTGCGTTACAGCAGCAATATTCTGGATAGAAAGTGCAATTTCCAAGGCTGCCAGTTCTTTTTCTATACTCTATAGAACCAGTTTCTTGAAATTTTTTTACCTTTTCCTTTGAATTGTCGACTCATTCTGGTGATTCCTGCGATTATTTTTACCACAAAAATTAAGAATTTGGTTACATGTTCTTCTTAAAGTTCGACTATTTTCATAACAAGTTTCAGTAGCTAGGAATTATTCACCCCTGACATCTAGGCGTCACTTGGTATACCCTTTATATAACCGAGAAAAACGTCATCTCTCGAAAGTTAGAGGAAGTTGTACCTCTTCAAATTACAACGCGTCGCTACCTAGCTTTGCAATTAATATCTTTTCGCTTTTCTTTTTCTCCATTTTTTGGCTCAGCCAGGATTTTGGAGTATATCAAACTTCGATTCGTCGGAAAAAACAAGCCCTTTACCAGAAATCCATTTTTTTTTATTAATATGAACAGGAGCAATCTGAATTGTAGTGCGGTGTTCTACTCCAAACATTTAAAAACCGCTATTCTGGTACTTAGGCAGTAATCCAGGCGCTCGGTTCACTGAGCATGTGCTCAAAATTAGTCCGAAATGCTTAATTTCCCTCTGATCGTATCTAAATACTTCGCTTTTAAGTTTATTTGGGTACCAGACTTCAGGGGAATTTCATGGAACTGTATAGCTGAGGAGAGGGATTGGCAAATGTTGTTGTTATAGGTGGTTTCTGCAGTAAAAGAAAGAGACCGCGTACCTTTGGCTACCTGTGATCTGCTCTTGTATAGAAAGTGTGAGAGATGCCCTTGGCTAGTCACATGCCGAAACTGCTATTGGATGAGTGGAGCAGGAATCAGCTTGGCGAGAACTGGCATGCAAGGCCGCGAAATTCTCCTGATCACGAGTAAATCGGTGGGGTTCAATGCAGTATTTATAGCTAACAAGGCCAGGACTTTGGAAAGTGTTGAAAAGTGCTGAAAAGTTTAACTGTACAAACACAAACCAAAAATGTGAAATCTCAATACTTTACAACTATTCGCTGCTGAGCTTGCGTCATTCGGCCTTATTAAGTGTAGACTTTTGTTCATGCTAATTTCTAGTGTTTTTTTTAGAAAGGTGTATACATATTGTGACAAATAGAGATCTCTAATGGAACTGCGTCATTAGTTCGTTTTACATTAAATTTATGATATTATATTAATAATAAAATCTTTATATTGCAGACTTTAATCCTTAACTGTACCTAAAAAATACAATACGGCAGATGTGCGTCATTACTTGGGCATTACACGCTCGTACTTAAATGTGCATTTTTACACACATATGTATGGGCAAATATGCTCTCACGTAAATGTGCTTTACATAGCATAATAACTACTTGCACATATGTATGCTTATGTGTGCATGTATGCATATATACTCGCTTTTTACCCATGACTCTGCTCCACCCGCAACTTTAAATAATGTCACAACAGCTATCAACACACTTCTCAGTTTTTGTACCCTTTAAATGTCTCCTCTTTTGCTCACTCTTTGTAGAGCGCACTCATAATATCCGTTAATCTATTTGTTAATCTGCATACCCCACCATGGCACTCATTGCAGTCATGTTCATTTTATCTGCTGCTGCTGTCATTTGAAGCGAAATTTTCCACACGGCCAGATAAGTAGCCCAGCGAACTTTCTAACCGCGATAAGAGTTTGAAAAAAATCTTGGATGCCTTCGAAAAGTAATAGTTTTGACTTTTGTTTCTAAACCGGATATAGGTCAGCGATAATGTCTGTGCGTCATCAAGTCTAATGTTTTTTTTTTTTTTTTTTTAATTTAATTTCAAAAGTTTTTTTTTCGATTTAGTATTATTGGTATTGTTGATATCGCCTTGTGCTGGTTCTCGCTTAATAATAGGTGCCCCTCTGCGCGTTCTTACTTTCAAGCTTTCTCATGTTCTAATTTTTAAGTGGTAAAAGCAGGGAAAGGATTTCTATTTTTTGTAATTTTTATTCGAAATTAACTAAACATAAAAATAAAATCCATTGTAGACTTTGTTTCTGTGCACAGAATTCTTTTATTATGGATTAGAAAGAGATCATCGTTAATACGAGGAAGTATGACGCTCCAGGATTAAGTAGCTGCTAAATCTTCTTAGCCTTCAGTTCGCCTTTGTGTGCGAGCCAAAAATGTGTTTTTCTCTTGTGGTAGCTGTATAAGATAATCCCCATACATTTTTTTAGTAAGCTGCTTAAGCAGTTCTTAGTCGAATATAAATCTGTTCTATAGGCAAATTCCTTAAGCATCTTGGTTGTGGTTCTGTACTTTTGTTGAGTCTGTTTCAGATCTCGAAAGCAATTTCTCATAGTTTCAGTGCGGAATTGGTGAGTGCGCCGTCAACTTTATGGAAAGTTGCCGTCCATCGCTCGCACTCTGCACAAGGCTACTGAAAAATGTGTAGCTTCTAACGAAAAAAATTCGAAAAGACATTTGTTTACTGCCCATTTTACTTCGTTGTCATCTGAAAAACGACTTATTAGAAGAGCTTAAAATGCATGTGAAATGAGCGTGGCAGCTAAAGCAACTCTTACCACTTTTGCTTTGAATGGCCAAATCTTATATTCTGCCATTTTTGGAGCTATCATTCTTGCATCTATATCGATTACCTGATACCCTAATCGAGCTATTATCAGGTTATTCAAGCAGGCAAACCCCTAAATGGTCGTTGCGGGAGTCTAGAAATTAACCAGTTAAGCAAAAACGTCGAGAGGAAATCGCCTGTGGTCCTCTTTCTTTTATTCTTCTAAACTCAAAAAGTTGGTTCCGAAAAGTGGCCGGTAATTTACGTTCACTTAAAAAATCCGTCGAAAATCGCTGTAATAGTAAGCGTGTGGAATTCTCAATGTGAACTTGTAGAGTGGTAATCTGTGTCTTACTGCCTCGAGAGCTTTCGACAACTGCGTTCTTTTACAAGGGCGCAGGCCATAATTCGCTTGATGGTTTGGCTATGAAATGAACTTTGTGGAAATCGTGCCGATGTGTTGCTGGGCTCAGATGGTGTGTAAAAGATGTTATGTCAGCTATGCGCATGTGTATGCGAGTGCTAACTCTTTTAAAAGCACTTGAAAATCTCATAAAGAAAATATGCTGCCCAGCAGACTAGTTCGTTCATTAGAATGCAGTCGTCAGCATAGGATGCACTCTGTCCCGCTTTCCTGGTTGCAATAAGTTAAATAATGCAGCTTGTGTGTGTGTGCTATGCATATTACGCACCTGGAATACAAATGTGGGTCGCTATGTTGCTGGGAAAACTATTTTAAAAGTATTACATTAAATATGGCGGCGAGTGCAAATAATGACACAAAGATTTACTTCCATTAAAGCAAATTAAAATGATAAAATTTTCACTTAAGCCGTGAGGTGAATTTCAGTCGTCCTAATGGAACACATACAGCGTCGAATAAAAATAATGTTCTTTTGCAATCGTATGATGTTCGTCCGATTGTGTGCCTTTTTTATTTTTTTTTAAGCCGATAGGTGGCGCTGATGGCGAAATATGCTGAAAAATCGTACTTAAAGTGCTATTTTGTTCGTAAAATTTCATTTCATATTCATGTTTTGTGAAAAGCAGGTTCGCTAAACCGCGTTAGGGTTGCAGCAGAAAGTATTTTGTTCTCATAGAAAAAAAAAAAACACAAATTATAGTTGACGGCATACCCTTAGGTTAAGTGTTTGGCCGAGCTCCTCCTTCTATTTGTGGTGTGCGTCTTGATGTTGTTCTACAAATGGAGGGACCTACAGTTTCCAGCCGATCCCGAACAGCTTATGTGTTTTTTAGGAACCCCTTTTCTCATGGCAGAATACACTCGGAGGTTTGTCATTGCCTGCCGAGGAGCGATTGTTATTAGAAAAAAATGTTTTCTATCATTTTGCTGTTTCATACACGGAGATTCGAACGTACGCACTGCCGAATGGTAGTCGCGCACGTCGGCCTCCGCTCATAACGTAGCATATATTGAGCAAACCTATTGACTCTCCGGTGTAAAACCTAATAACGGTGTCAGTTTCGCCTCCAGCGCTGTGCGTGGCCCTTTAAACACTAAAGGGTAAGGCATCGAAGCCGTCCACTGAAGGTTAGCTCAACTATTTCGTATCGATACCGCTTCTTGCCAGTGGCGGGTTGCTATCTGTAGCCTTCCATTATTCAACCTCACTTTTTTTTCTAATAGGAGGAAAGCGTCCAAAGCCGACTTGGCCAGGCCAGTTGGTCGTCGGTGTGGGCCTTCAACCCTAACTAAAACATTCTCATGTGCGCTTATTATAAAACAGTCGCTGATGGGATTCCAAAACTAAGTGCTTACACATTTTGCTTGGTTGAAATACACCTCCCAGCTGGTGTTTGTCCGTTTTGGTCCGGGAGTGGTATTTTATTGTTCACCGACCCTGCATACCTGCCGAGCATTCCCCTATCTGCCACCTGGAGACGGGTCCGACGGGAGACAGGGCCATCTCTGCACGAATATTCACCCTCACTTTGGATTTGCCAAAGCGATGCCTTCCAAATATCTTATTAGCACGGCATCCTATTCATTCAGCGCTTGATTGTCTTTAACTTTTTGCTCGCTTTAACTTTTTGCTACACTGTAGGTACATCTACTGTCCTTTCTTTTGAATAAAAAAAAGAGTTCAGCTGTACATACCAGCATTAGCAAGTGCGACGTTGTCTATTTTCTACAGCTACACATGTGGATATGTGTACAAGTGCACATTTATAATTTAAACAAAATTTAATTCCTCCATCAGTTTATTTTATTTTATCTTTTAATATTAACATAACCTCATAAAATTGTCAATTGCTTTTTTCTTTTAATTTCTGCATTGCTATAGCTTTGCCATTTCGCTTTACCAGCACAGCTGCTTGTTTGTTTGTTACTGCAGGAAATTACAATATAAAATATGAAATATTTATTTATTACCGTGAGTTCATAAATCCGATAAGAAAAAGAAAACAAATGCTGAAAAAGTACTAAGTAAACTTCCATTGGACTGACAAAGAACCAACCACAGCAGCAGCAGCTACGCTACATTTTCAGCGGATGACTGTGTGTTTACTTCTTCGTCTTAAGCGGGCCACTTCCACATTCAACAGTAGGTGCCCATTTACACAGGGAAACATTTGGAAGGGAAACATTTTGTTCGGTGGTGAAGAACGGCCGCGGAAGAGAAAAGGGAATTTGTCTCCTGTACTGGCGACACGCTTTGCTCTTCTTATTCGTATTTCCAATCTTAAAGCAATTTTTGACAGTTGACGGGCATTCAAATAATAAAAATATGCTCGACGTGGGACCGTCTCCAAGCTACAATTTCATAATTATCGTCTAAAGCAACCATGCGCCAGTTGAGTCATTTAGAACTATACTTCCCAGGTGCTCTGTTTTTCCAAGTTGCGACGCTCGACATTCGGCGGAATTTGTAGCGCCCAGATGTCACACATGAACACTGAATGGGCTTTTTGGCTTTCGGTCGAACTTTTGTATGCTGAGAGGTTTTCGTCTTTGGCTCGGATTATCAAATTACGTTAGCTAACCGCCCCGTATTGGTATATTCGGAGTGATTTAAATCGAGCTACCGCGTTCGGAGCGTCGAATGGGAAGGTCTTTCAGCATTCACCGTACTCTCCGAACGCGGGAGGTATTTCAACATCCACCGTAATTCTATTCATCCGTTCTAACCAGATTCTATCCATCCGTCCTAACCACCGGAGAGTACGGAGGATGCTGAAAGACCTCCTATTCGAGCTCTTGGGGATGCTGAAAGACCTCTTTTTAAGAGTTCGAATGGGAGGTCTTTCAGCATCTACCGTACTCTCCTAAGGCGGTAACTCGATTTAAATCACTCCGAATATACCAATACGGGGAGATCTTTCAACATCCACCGTAATTCTATCCATCCGTCCCACTTTTTGTCACTAAATACTACTTTTTTCCATTCACTGGGATTATTATTTGTAACAGAACTCCAAGCCATGTGATTCCTTGCAAAATCGAGGCGGCGTTCTTTGCGAGATTTGTTCAAAGGTGGCTTTTTTGTAACTTTTTATGCTTTAGATGTGGCGCGTTTAGAATAGTCTTTCGAACAGTGGTTTTGCTGGCTACTACAACATTGCCATTTCTTTAATTTTTGCTGTTGAAAGGACGGAATTTGATGCAATACTAAGCATTTTGCGGGTTTACTTTGGTGTTAAAGCCATCGCAGTTCTGCTTTTGTAGTTCTTATCATAGGAGGTGAGGTGCTTTGTTTCAAGGATTTGATTTCAACAATTAGCTTTTTGGCAATTTGCCAATGAAAGTCCCTCTGAAGTCAAAATATCGATCAAGTCAGTGATTTTGCATATGGTAGCGACTGTTGATATACCTTTTTGGGTTTCTAACAGCATCGGCCAGCCGCAGTTCGGTAGACATGTGCAAGCCTTATTGCTTTCCCGTCGCTTACCAGCACTTCGATCTCTTAAGTTGCTATGGTTGGGTTGAGAAGTCAGTGGCGGCGGCATTTCTTGCGCGTGCAGTTGTGGGTGCTTATCAAACCAAAAGAAATATATGTATTTATTTTTTAACTTTAAGCGTCTACTGATAGGAAAAAGTTGCGATAAAAGAATATAAACAATAAAACAGCAGAAAGCGCATAAGAGAAAAAATCAACGAAAACAGCTGTTGCGCTGATTAAATGAAAATAATTGAAGAAAAAAAAAAAATGCAGAGCACGTCAAAGCATACACAAACTCACACAACCCCATACACACGCACACATATGTAGGTATATGCAGTAGAGAGAAATAAATTAAAACTGTGCAGCAGAAAAACGAAGTGCACGAAAATCAAAACAAATGCGACAAAATAAACACTTGTATGCATAATTAAATGTTGTACGCCAATAATAATAAAAACAACGTGCAATAGCAACAACAATTGTAAAAACCAGCACAACGACAGCAATAAAACAATGCAAATAAAATAAAATAAAATCAACAGCTACAATAAAGCACGATAGCAATTATAGCAGCAGCGGCTACAGCACAAAAAACAAATACAAAAAAATACAAATACTAAAACGAAAATAAAAAACCGCAGCCGCCGACGCTGCTGCTGCCGCGCTAACAACGTCATTGGGTGACCTTGTCGCCAACAACAAGCACACAACCGCTTATGTACATAGCAACGCGCAGCAGCGGCAACAGCGAAAAATATTTCAACGAAAATCAAATAAAATTGTTAAGAATCAAATGAAACGAATTTAAAGTGAACCCAAAATAAGAAAACCAATTTAATTTGTGCTGCTGATTTTTTGTTGATTTTTTTTATGCACAAATTGGAATTTTTATTTTTGCTTTAATTTAGCTATGAAAAAATAAACGTACATGCATACAAACATACTATATGCATATCTTTGTTTTGTTTTTCTTTTATTGCTTGCCAATTGGCTTCACAAATTATGCAATTTGTGTTTCTAATTTTTATTTCAATAATATTTCGCTTGTGTACGTAGGCATATGGGGACTGTTTTGTATGTACATACATATATTTTATATGTGTATGTGTATACCGTTATATTATTTTATCTCTTAGCTCATTTTTTCAACGTTAATTTTTAAGAAGTCAGATTATTTATTTTTACAAATCAAATCGTTGCACACAAATTTTTTTGGCATAAGGCCATGGTTACATATGTATATTATAACTTTTATGAAAGCGAAAGTGAAATTGAATTCAGCAATTGATTTTTTGTTTTGTTCTTTAAGAGATAAATTTTATACGAATATTGTGCTTACAAATGTATTACCTGCTGGGCCAAGCAAAATAGTTGTTAAAAAAATAACTAATAAAAAAGAAAAATATCAAAATAAGAAATAATTAATAAAAAATAAAAAAAGTTAACTAAAAATAGTTGTTAAAAAATAATAAATAAAAAAAGAAAAATATTAAACATATAAAAATAAGAAATATCTAATAATAAAAACTAAAAAGCGTTAATAAAAAATAATTGGTAAAAAAAAATATTAAAAAAATTACTTGTTGTATATATATTTGCACGAAAAAAATAGTCGTTAAAAAAATAAAAAAACAACAAATTGATAAAAACTAGTGAATACTTCTTTTGTTTTAATATTAATAATAAAAAATAATAATAAAAATAAAAGAAATTAATAAAAATAAAAAAAAATTAATAATAATTTAATTTTTATGCGAGCGAAAGTAAAATTGATTTAACCAATTAATTTTTTTTTTGTTTCCTTTAAGGGATAAGTTTTGCAAAAATATTTTGCTCAAATTTTTCTTACCTGCGATACTAAAAATGAACAAAAACAAAAATATTAAAATTAAAGTTAAAAATTTGGAATATCAAAAATAAAAAATAGTTTATAAAAAGTAATTAAGAAATAGTAAAAAAAATTAACAAAAATTATAAAATAAATAAAATTAATGCAAAATAATAAAAATAAACAAAACTGAAAAATAAAAAAATTAAAAATAAAGAATTATAAAGAAAACATTACAAATAACTAATAATGAACAACTAAAAAAATCAAAAAAAAAATTACAAATAACTAATAATAATAAACTAAAAATAATTAAAAAAAAAAATAAAAAATATTTAAGAAATAGTAAAAAAATTGACAAAAAAATATAAAATAAATAAAAAAATTAATACAAAATAATAAAATAAACAAAAATAAATATATCAAAAAAAATTAATAAAACATAAGAGAACAAAAACAAATTTATTAAACATAAGAAAAATATTAAAAAAAAAAAATTAAAAATAACTAATAATAAAAAACTAAAAATAATTAATAAAAACGAAAACAAAAATAAAACTAATAATAACAATAACACAGGCCTGCGAAATCTCGCTTTTTTACAGTTTTTAAAACCGCTATGGGTGTTTCCTGAAGTTTTTTTATGCTGACAACGAATATGACCTTAAAAATGCTCCAGCACAGCAATAGTATAACTCTTTTTATATTAATCGCAAAAATATTTTTAAAAATGTACTTCAGGTACTTTGCGATGCCGTTGTGGAAAATTAAAAGAAAACTTTATCTTGCTCAAAAAAATGGCCAAAATCTGCATTTTTTGCCTATTTAACCTCAAATTGCCAAAAATCGTGACGTGCTGGAACATTTTCAAGGTCATATTCGTTTTCAGCACAAAAAAACCTTCAAGAAACACCCATAGCTGTTTTAGAAACTGTACCTCGCAGGATTGTGTAATTAATAAAAACAAAAATAAGAAAATTATCAATAAGAAAAAAATATATAAAAGATTTTAAATACAATAACTAATAATAAAAAACTAAAAATAATTAATAAAAAATTAAAAATACAATATAAAATTATTAAAATTAAAAATAATTAATAAAACCGAAAACAAAAATAAAACGTATAATAACAATAATTAATAAAAACAAACATAAGAAAATTATCTATAAGAAAAAAAAAAGAAAAAAATATTAATAATAATAGAATGAGTAATAATAAAAAGAAAATGAGTAATAATATAGAATTATTAATAAAATCCCAAAAAAATATTAATAATAAAAAAATTAATAACAATAAAAAAGTAACAATAATAAAAAAAATTATTAATTATAAACAAAAAATTACATTTACATATTTATTATTATTAGAACTATTTTCTAATACACTTCAAGCGTTAAAGTCACTCGTTTTAGTGCGTATTTTATCTACCAGCAAGTGAGGTTATGTTTCCTGTTCTTAAATATTTTTTTTTACTTTTTTCTTTTTTTTATGTATTGTTTGTTTTTCTTTTTTTATTATTATTATTTTTTTCATTTTTTTTTTTTGTTTTTTTGTTTTGTTTTGCGGATGAACAGTTTCAAAATGCTGTCGCAGCAATGGTACGTCCGGAGACTACAAAACTCCCCTCGTTTGGAACCATCGCCCACTCTGGAATCGCTTTCGCATTACTCCAGAGTGGCATTCCATCGGCCTCGTTAGGTCTTAAATTAATTGACTGATAGAAACTTAGGTTATTAGTAGAATACATATTTTACAATATTTTATGCATTCATACACTTGTTCTCACATAATTTTACTTTATCTTTTTACAATATTCGTAATTTTTTTTATTCATTTTTATAAAAAAAATTATGTTAATTTTTTTGTAAAAATTTTATATCAAGCACCTTATAAATTAAAAAATCAAACATTGGAAAAAATTAGCAAATGTGCACGAAAGTTTAACAACTTTAAAATAATTATCAAAATTTACCACTTTGTGTCAGAAATTTTAGAAATCTTTTGGGTATGCAGGTTTATAGTCCATTTAATTTTTCTGCAATAAAGTGTAAATCTGAAGTCGCACAAAAAGCGCATTGTGTTATTATTTTCTTCCGTTTATGTAAAAGGCTGCGGAAATTTAGCATAAACAAAACAAAAACGAATAGTGTGAAAGGATAATGTGACTTGTTCATGTGAGCGCAAGTGTATTGCACTAGAAATTAACTCTGCTGATTTCAGTAGTTTTTCTTCTTCTCCAACCACGACTTTAATCATCTACGTTTCCTTTTAGGTTCAATTCTTCCATTTGAAATTTAAATTATTTTTCTGCTTTTATGCGTTTTTTGTTTTGTGTTTTTTGTTATCTTAGTAACCCACATTCAAACTTGTCTTGCCGTTTGCAATAAATTCTTTCAACTTTGTTCCACTTTCAATTAGGACCGCTCACAAATTCAACAACTATTGACAGCACACTTTATTGTTTTTTTTTCCTGATCTTTTTGACTACCATTTTCCCAACCGCCACGCTCACCCCTGGCCACACTACGGCAGCTGCTGCTGGCCTTTTAAGTTTTATTTATTTTTAATTAAAAAACTCAAACTCATTCAAATAGTTGCAAACACTTGCAGATATGTGTGTGTGCGTGTATATATATATATATATACTTGCACATGTGCCTACGTATTGCAATGCCTCAAAATAGAATCCAGCGTCTTACTGCGCACTCGCCCCCACTCAGCTTGCTGCTGAGTTGCTTGAGTTGGAGGTAGGCAACGACCGCAAGGCAGGCAACCACAACCATCAGCGTCACTCGCCGTCAGCTGTGCGTGCCTCGAGCGCCTCAAGTGAATGCCTCAAAAGTGGAGCAGTAGGTGGGTCTATGTGGCCACATAATCAACCGCACGCCCCCACATCTACGTGCATGTTGTAGACACACTCTAAAACACTTAAATGCAAGCATGCATGTCAAAAGCAGCATTGACAGCATTGCAACAAGACTACATCCATGCTCCCCACCGACGGTGCTACCTCCGCTTTCATTTGTACGCTGTGTCAGCCAGCCTACTTGCATTCCTTGCATTCGCTAACGGTATTCTATGTAGCTGCTGCAAAGTAAGTATTTCGGCTTAGTTTTCCATCAGCATTTTTAGTCGTCGTTGCCTCTTTCCCCGTCTTGTGTGTGTGTGTGTACCTGTGTGTCTGTGTGTTCATCTTCCTGGGCTTTGTTTGTTCTTGCGCCTGTTTTATCTTTTTGCTCGTAAAAGTTTTTATTTTCTTTACTTTTCCTAGCTTTAAGTGTACGTTTTAGATCAGCTTCCATTAAAGTTTGTGGTATTTGGCCGATTTCGTGGTTGCGAATTACAAGTTTGCAAACAAAGGCGGTTTAGCTTGAGCGTGGCTGGCATGAAACTTGGAATCTGGCTGACTTGACCCACATTTTCGTTACTATATATTCTATTTTTTAATAGAAAAATACCAAACTCAACAGTTTAAGCAACATTTAATAAAGGGTATTAGATGTGATACGAAATTGTATCGAAACAAAAACAAAAACATGCTGCTGCTCACAAATAATGCAATCCTACAACCCAAATTTCTCCTCCAATTCAATTTCAAATTTTAATTTCTTCTTATTTAAATATGCGCAAAGTGTTCAATTAAAGGTGAACCGAAAGTTCTTAATTTGTTTCACTTGTTGGCGCTCGTTTATTGCTTGGCTATGACACTAAGTGCTTTGATAGCTTTGCCCTGTGCAAATCGGCGCGTCTAAAATAAATGTGAAAGCATTTTAAATGCAATTCAATTTGTGTTTGCTAAAATTCCGTTAAAGCAAACTAATGCAGCTTACACATATTTTGTGTCTATTTTGCACCGCTCAGCCCGCTTCTATTTTCATAAATTAAAAAAAAAAATTATTTTTATTTTTACCGCCTCGTTTTGTTTCCACAAATGCATTCGAATAGCTGAAGCGGAAATATAGATACCTTTTTCTGTTACTTTTATTTTACATTTTCTGTTTTCACACAAAAACGTTTTTGTGCCAATTTTCGAGGTGTGAAAAAGATGTTTGTCACTGAAAAAAACAAAAAACATTTTTAAATGAAATAAAGCGAAAGCCTGCTTGCGAATTGGTGTGGGTGTGATGTTAACTTTTTTTCTTGCAATTGTTAGTCGCATTTTTTCTTTTTTATATTAGATTGTGCACATCAAGACAATTAATTTATTAAAACTCATTAAATGCCGAATGTAATTGGGTGCCACAATTAGCCAAGTCAATAACATTTTACTGTGAATAAACTTGAATGCAATTTTTTTTTTAATATATGTCAATATTTGCAATATTACGCCAATAACGAAGAAGAAGAAATACTTATATATTTTTCTTATTTTTAATTTGTTATTCATATATTTATTTTTTGATTTATTAATTTTTTATTTCTTAATTTTTTTTTTTGTTTTTATTTATTTATTAATTTTTTTATTTATTTATTTATTTATTTTTAATATTATAAATTTTTTTGATTGGTTTTTCGATTAATTTTTTATTTTTTTTATATTTTTTTTTTATTTTTATTTTTTTTTTCATTGATGTTTTGATTAATTTTTTATTTTATTTTATTTTATTTTATTTTTTTATTTTTTGTTCTTTATTTATTTTCTTTTGTTATTTACTGATTTTTGTTTTGAGTGCCCCACTACTGGCGATTTTGTCCGAGTTGAATGAAGTAAGCCAGTGATCACTCCTATTTCGTGGTAGCTGACACCAATTGAAGAAAATTCCTTCTCTATTTAGTATTTCCATTACATAGACCTTCCTCTTCCATCAGGTGGTATATGTCGGACTAGGGTTGGGTAAAAATTACCGTTATATCAAAATATCGATATATTTTCAGGAAATAATGCCTAGATACGCCGATATTTTTCTTCTCTAGATGTATAATGTCGAATCAGAGAAGGGTAAAAATGATCGAAATACCGATATATTTTCCAAATACAATAGATACGCACATCTATATTTTTAATCTCGAAATGTTGTATTAGGGTCGGGTAAAAATGATCGATATACCATAATATCGATATATTTTCGGAAATAATGGCTAAATGCGTCGATACTTTTAATCTCGAAATGCCGATATTCGATATTGATTTATGGTCTCTCGGAACTAAATTCGATTGTACCTAATTGTGTGTCCTTTAATTGTTTGTGAATTCAACCGGAAAAAATGAATTGTGAATGATATCCCTGGTGTCTGTGTTGTGAAAAACTTGCGTGCGTATAGTGTAATGGCGGTAAGTGGGGTCATGAGGTGTAAATCATGGTTTGCCTTTATTTTGTGTTATTTTTTCACTAAAATGTATTTTAACAGTATCTATGTTAATTACACCTTGTGGTAAAATATCGATAAATCGGAATATCGATAACTCGAAATATCGATATTTGTTACCATGTATATTACGGTATTAGTTAAAAATATCGCTAATATGTGTATACATATGTATATGTTTGTCATTTGCCTGCCCATTCGTGCGTTGAATGTTTTTAGCGCTGAATCCTCATTTCCATTCGCATGAGAGATAGGATCTAGGAAACCACCACAAGTCTGTTGCCCTATGTCTATTTCGTTGTAAATGTCATTCAGCTCATCGTCCCATCCAGTGTAGCGATATTTGCCATCACTGAGTTCCATAAATATTTCGCAGAATCTATTTTTCGAACACTTATTGTGCATTTGATTCCAAGGCGAACATTTTTAAAGGTATCATTGCCGGTGCTCAAGACCTCTACTGCTTCAAAATTGTAATTGACTTCGTACGAGGGGAACGAGGCTTAACTGGGCTGACTTGAATATTTGTACTTTGTCTTGTTCGCTGGCACCAACTGACTCATTCGCGTTGCTTCTGCAACTAATTTGAAGAAGGTAGAACTAATGAACGACGGCATTGGTAAGGTCGATAAGGCCAATATTGCATGCTTCGTTTTATAAAATATTTTAATGCATGGCTGAGCTAATTAGTTCTGCAACTCAAACCATTTTTTCAAATATCTGATGCGACAGGGAGTGACTCCGTCTGAAAAAACGTTTGAAAACAAACGGCTAGGAAAGGCACTTCCCATTTCTGCCAGAGTTTGTTTTATTTTAAAACATTATTTTTAAAATCGACAAAGAGAAGAGGTGGGCGCATCGATTTTCTTTTCGAAATCTCTTGGCAAATCAGTGTTCTAGGTGGATGGTCGATTTGATTGCCAGGTTTAAAACCATACTGAATGTGCGATAAAATCTCTCTAAGAAGACTGAATACGCGATAAATGGTGCAGATTGCTCGATTATTCGTCAATTCCTGGTCTATTCAGCGGTAGAATTCAATTTCATGCGGCTATAAATAATAAATAATATAGTAATAATATAAATAAAATATAAAGCATTTTTTTGAAAGCCAATTTCACTCGGATAACTTCCTCGACCCATTCTGTCGTCAGCGAAAGTTTCTAGTACAATTTCGCGATACAAGCCGTTACGAAGACGATTATAATGAGTTGATAATTTTTCTAAAATAAATATTTGGCATGCATGCATTTTTCTTATAGTTTTGCCTTCGATTTAAAACTTTTTTTCGAAATTTTAACCCCTCCGCGCTAAATTATTTTACCATTTTATTTGTTTTTATTTCAACTGCTGCAAATCCCAACGGGTTTTTCAAATAATTTGTTGACATGAGAAAAATTAACAACAACCAAACTCTTCTCATCATCAGCACACACAAAACCAAGCCATTGAGTTCGAATAAAAAAGCCATTAAATGGGCACTAGCCGCGAAGCTTAAATCAACTAACTCCCTACACTCCTCCCTGCAAACCCTTTTCCCATGCTGCAGTAATGCTTTCATTCTATTTGGCACGATTTCTGTTTTTTTTTTCAGTGCTTTTTTGTTTTCTGTTTTTATATTTTTTTTCTATCACTTACGCAAACCATTTGCTGCCAAAAATGTGCGAATAAACACAAATAGATAAGGCTAGAAAAAATGCCATGCCGCGCGTTAATTAAATTACGATGACGCAGTGTAGGTAGTGCAAGAAAAAAAAAATCAGCAACAAAAGCGGTTTTCCGTTAATTAAATATTTTTTTTTTGAATTTCTTTGTTTATATTTAACACATTCTTCTGCAAATGTCAGCGCATTTACAATATTTGGCTGTGTAGGTGCCATTTTGTTGTTGCCCCCCTGCCAACTGTGTCAGCAGACATTCGAAAAGTGCCATTAAAAGTGTTTACTTTGCACAAAAATTGCAATTTACAGAGCTTCACGTGCAGTGCGTCCACTACTGCGCCTTTGTGTGCCTCCTTCTTGAGTTACTGTTTTAAGTATTTTTTTTTTTTCATTTGCTTTATGTTTTTAGTGTTGTCGATTTCGCCGTCTTTATTGGAAGTCTTTATTTTTTCGTGCTGTTGCTGCTGTGTTGGCTTTTTGATTACCCGCCTTGTTTGAAAAGTTGAGTTCATGGCTAAAAGCAGACACTTGCACAATTCCAACTTCCAACGTCCGTCTGACGGCGCGTCTCGTCGGCAATCTCAGCTGAAATTGCTGGTCATTTAAAATGTGTGTTGGTTTTAATTTTTATTATTTAATTTTTCCTTTTGTCTGATTAATTCCTTCCATTATGTGCACAGCCTTCTCAGAAATTTGGGTTACTATCTAACAGCTTTTTTTATGGTTTCTGTGTACTTCCTTTGTCCAAGTAAATGGTCTGATCATGCCAAGATTTTAATGGCAAATTGCGTGCGCCGGACCACAAGAGAAATAAGCTTTTAATGGTTTTTGATGGGGTCAATATGCATACATACACACACACATATATATGTATGTATATAGGTGTATGAACGTAGTTTTTACTTATGGAGAGAGAAGAAAAATGGTATGAAATTTTCGGAAGCGAAAAATACTAAATAGTTGATTAGCGTGGAATGGCTCAGCTTGTTTGTGCAAATGATTTTGTGTATGTATGTATGTATGTATGTATTTTTATACATATAAATTTTGTTTTTGATTTTTTAGCATAAATTAGCTCCTAGTAACGTTGCTGCTTTTGTTTTACAATTCTAATGCATTTTACTACCGCCAAACACGAAACAAAAATTTCGCAAAAGTTCCCGAGTTTGTGCGAAATTAAGAAAACTTGAGAATATTTGAGCAAAGTTAATTTTTTTATTCGAAAGAGTTTCCTTCGCATCTTCGTACAATATACACACAGTCTATATACTCACACTCGATGCATCGCCTTGCATGGCCGCCGCCGAATTCGCGTTACCAAATGTTTCCCAAAACCGAGATAGACACGGCATTAAATCTTGGTTAATTTTCATGTAGCGAAAAGAAGATTTTGGTTATTTTTCTATTGATTGACGCACAATAAGACCGGTACGATTAAAATCTTGCAAAACTTGGCGACCTTCCTTAAACCATTTAAATCACACGGCAGTCGGTTCGATGTTAGCGGAGCGGCACGACCCTGATATTATCCGATCCAAGACTGGCAATGCTGTCGGAGCACGCGGTAAGCATTTATGCGGAATGTTTATGCGCTGCTACAATAACAACACCATCAAAAGAAATATGAGATAGACCTTCTCACCATAAGTTCATTGTACGATTTGATGCCTCTCGTACCTCGTTTTACTGAGTTTAAATTTAAATATTGTATTGGCTCTTTGTTCGAAATTATCTTTTTCGATACCTGATTCAGTAAAATTGTCACATTAGGCGCCAGAGCTCAGCTTCTATTGAAACAGATGCAACGAAATTTTATCTCAACACCCATAATTTAGGATCATATGACCATAGAATGCAAAATTCTCCACGGGTTCCGGAGATATCGATATTATCAATGGAAAAATTTATGATGAGGCCTCCAAATAAATGCAACAATTCATTCAAGCTTATGACGAACGAACGATGTGTACAGCAATTTCAAAGCCCTTATCCGAAAAGTTTGCACTTTTTCGACGTAGATTTGATAAAGTGGATGAGATTATTAAACAAAAAATGCGAACCAAATATAGCACACACATACATACTTATAGATCTTCTAGACCTTCTGAAAAACACTAAAGGCGCTGCTGTGTTGCATACGTAATAGAGAATGTTAGATGATAATATTAAGAGGTGGAGAGTTCGACTGCGACATTCATTTGCGATTTGAAGCTCTCAGCAACATGACCTCTGCTCGTCCTCTGCATGGACAGATTTTGTCCTGTACCCGGTTGACCCGTATAAGATTCAATTATTGCAGGTATTGAAGACATTGAGGTATCTTTTGGTCGTTCTTCTCTTAAGTGGACTAGAATTTACTAGATTTTCACTATGAACTTATCTTGAACCATGAATATAGTATCTTTGTCGGGATGTCGTGGTTGGTTCATGATCATTCATCCTTTTTTGCTTACCTCGGCGAAAACCTGCGACTGACATCAGCAGATTGGCGTTCACAAGGCTTACGACGTAGATGTGGTCGACTCGAAAAATCTTGGCGGCGAAGCCCATACGATGAATTCTCGACAGCTACCGATGAATTTTCGCTAACATGGTCGCAAATAAAGCTTAAAACCAGGAATCGATCCGAATGGAATTTATTTGTAACTCACTAACTAACTTTTGAACAGATTCTCGAACAGCTGTTAACTCTACGTTTATGTGCTAGTTCGGAATTGTGGTAGATCTAACATTTTTTAACTAACATTTTTCAATCTAATAGAATACTTATACTGGAAAATTTAAAGAAATTGTTTGTAATTTGTTAACCGTTAACCGTTACTATAATTAGGAAATTTTCATGTTTTGAATTACTTGAAAATGTACGAAAAAATGTTAAATGTTTCTAATTCCATGCCAAATTTCAACTACTCTTAACATTTTTTTGTTTTTCTTTTTTGTTATTTTTGTAAGCATGCACGCTTAGCAGGCATACATATGTATATATTTTTTTCAATTTTCAATGTAGTTTTGAGTTTTTCGTTGTCATTTCATTGTCTCTTTCAGCTAGCATTTACCCACTCTAACAGTGCTTTAGCTGGCAATCAGTGGTCTGGGATTTTCCAGCTATGTTCTTCATTGTAGGCATATTAAAGTTGCTTTGCTTCGCCTTTACTCGGAATTTGTCAAATTTCAATTTTTTCCTGTATTGGAGCTTCTATTTTGTTTTTGTTTTTTTTCCTGGCTTGTACTGCTTCAGTACATTTTTGGTTTTTTGTTTCACCTTCAATTTGTTTTTCAATTTCATAATGAACTTTTCCTGTAAGCTCTCAATAAATGATTACTAGTTCTTCAACAAATTAATTTACTGTTATTTTGCCGATTCTAACAAGGAGTCTAATTTCAATGTTACTCTTTTTCGATCTCTCCTCCTGCATTCCACTAACAGCCTAACATTTATTTTCTAACTAATCGGGCGCTTTTCTAAGGCTGCTTTAGATTGCCTTGTTTATTTGCTTTTTCTGTCTTTTCTTTTTGCTTGTTGTCCTCCAACCGCAACTGCATACGAGTACATACATAGCTGATGGAAGCCACCAAAGCAGCGAGCCAAGGCATTGAAAGTTTCTTTTGTTTCTATGAATTTTAGCTTTTCCTGATTTCACTGGCTGCCAGTGATTTGCATATGTAAATTGCTGCCTTATAAGAATGTATAAATTAACTTTATTCACATATTCAAAGTATGCGACAAAAAAATAAGAATACTTAATACTATTAGAAATATATTTTTTCTTGTGCCTATGAAGAAAATGAATGCACTGAAAAATAGTTTGCAACGCTGCAGCTGGAGTACATTTTGCGGGATTCGCCGGCAAATGTTAAAGTAAACGGACATTAAAGTAATTAAATTAATTAATTAAAATGTTTGCTTTGCTTGTACTGTCAAGTTTTAAAATACTTTAATCAAGGGTAATTATAATAGTTAAATTAAATGAAACGATGCGGTAATTTAGCAAAGCACTGCAGTGTATAAGAACGAGAATCAATACCAAAGTAGCCAATAGTGAAAAATTTTTTTTTCTTAATAAAAAATATCAAATTTATAAAATTAATTTAAAATTATAATATTAAATATTAAAAATTTAAAATTATGAAAAGAGCCTAGCATGAAAGAAGAGCTTGAGCAGCCTAAGAGGAAAGCCTAGCAGAGGTACAAAACTGCAGAAATATCGTATGAAAAGGGCATCGTTACGTCTTTCATTTAAGACAGCTGCCTTGATTAGGAATGATATGCTTCTAAACACTACGTTGAATAGCTACAGCACAGTGATTTATTGATAAATTTTGACAAATTATTTGTTTATTTGTTCGCCATTTAATTTTAATAATTCTTTTTTATGAATATATAGTTCATTCTCCCACAAAAACCGTAAATGATAAACGAGTATTTGGAAATAAATCTTAATAAAATAGGAAAAATACAAAAACTTATTGAAAAAGTTGGGTATTGAGGGAAGTTGAGATATTGGGTGGTAAATCCAAGTTTCAAATTCTGTGCAAATTAAAAGAAAAATTAACAAATTTCCATAAAAATTTCAAACTTTTTAGCAAAAAAAATGTTGGAAATGTAGTTTAATAGCCCATTAAATTTTGTGACAATAAAGTGTTAGTTTAAAGTGGCTCAAAAAGCGCATTAGTTTGTGAAATTTTTTTTACTAGCGGGTTTGAGCAGTTTTTTTCATTCTTCACGAGCATTCGAAATCCGTCAGAGAAAGAAATTGTCAAAACTTAGCAAGATTTTTTAGCAACTTTAAACTTATACTTTATTATACTCGTACTAACGAGAGAGTCACACACTCGTAGTCGTACGGTATCTAATGGTTCATATATAGAAAAAATGGCGTAACGGCAAATGCTCAATGTTGCTTAAGAAACCCGATATATTTAAAATTTAGGCCCAAATACCCTACAAAGGCATTTAAACATGGAGAGGAGGGTAGTATTGTGTTCTTGGAGGTAGCGGCTAGATAACTTCTCCAGTTAGGAAGCGGTCCAACGCTGCTTTGAATAGAAGAAACGATGAAATGAAAAAGAAACAATGAAATGAAAAAGAATAGATGAACAGATTTCTTTATCCATTCATACATAAGGACGTCATGTGTCTTTCGGCAGAGTGCGCGGAATGCCTTCAAATAGTCAACTGCCAGAGGGCAGTAATACAAAACTTACTCCAGTTGTTGTGTGGAGATGGCTTTTAAATAGGAAACAAGCCACTTTACTTGATCATACTAGGTCGCCGACTTGATGCCAATAGAAAACTTGTTAAGACTTATTAAAAAGTAGTTAGAAGGTACTTGAGCCTGAAGCGACGCAGAATTATTTCAAAATTTTATGTTTGTTAAACCATAAAATATGCCTCATAAATTTCACAAAATGCTCTTGCAGCGGCAGTCAATGGCCGAACATGAACTCGGGTCGTTTCGCAAGTGTATACCCGACTATTCTCAAGGTCTGCTGTGGTATCTGGCAGGCTACAAGCTCGTACTAAGTCAATGGCACGAAGATGGCAAACTATTTTGAAAGTCAATGGAGCGAGCAGTGTGTGTTAAGCGATATGTTAATGACATAAGAATCATACGAATATTTTTTTCGAATACCGGTCGTCAGCTCTCAGCAAAAAGAACTACTCATAAAGACCATCTGCGTTCGAAGACCGCAAAAAACTGAAGATCCTTCCTCCAAAGCGAGTATTCCAATCTACTAAAAAGTATTAGTTTTTCTGTTTCCGCCAGGTATTTACCTAACAAGCATCAATTCTTTTAAAACAGATTCAGAGCGAGCTATTCGCTCATTGTCCCAATTACTGGCAATGAACGTGAAGTGTCAAGGCCGTCAAAGTGATTTTTCAGCGTCAAAATTGAGTTTTGCTTAACAATCAACAAACTATATATTATAAATGAACATAATTTTAATAACTTACACAGTTAAAGCTCATGAAATAAAAATTCAAAGATTTTTGAGCATATTCAACTTGTTAAGTAAACAATTTTCATTATCTTATATAAGAAAAGTTTTCCTGGTTTAATTTTTACCAATAGCCGTTCTTGCATTTTTCCTCCACACTGTACATACATACATACAAATGTTTATATGTTCGTTGATATCACTACGTCTGTTTAATTATTCATTGTAATTGGTTGTTTGGTGTTACAGGCCGCTTCGTCGTCGGCTGCAGGCACCATCAGCAGCCTAACGGCTGCCTCCGTACACTCACCCACTCTATTGGCGATGAAGGCAAGACAGAAAAAAAAACATAATAAGAATAGTTGCGCGTGGCAAAGCCAGGCGCGGCTGTAGTTTGGTGTGGTCTGACTCCATAAAATGCCTCGACTGCCAAGTTCTTGGCGCAGTCGACCCATTCTTTGTGATTGGCTAGATGGCTGGTTGCGGCTTGAAATTGCCAATTCATTGCGTAGTTCATTGTTAGCTACTTTTTGGAATTTTATGTTTTTATATGCCGCTCGAATACCTGTCATAGTATAACTGTTTTTTTTTTGTTGTTGTTACTTGTTTTTCTCTCTTGCTTTTGGCTTTGAAAAGTGGTTTTAAATTTATGACTTTTTCATGTAAATTGAAAACGCTAAACATCGTAAATGGTGGCTCGCCATTGAGTAACTGCGCGACAGCAACAATTGCTATAAGAGCTATGTTGTTTCCAAAATCTAACAAAAAAAAAATATATATATAGTACATGCACACATACATTTGTACTTGAAATTGTAGCAACGAAAAACTTGTGCATAAAAACACCACATCAACCCAAAAGCAGTAAAGCTCTACGAAGCTGCAGAGTTTTCGAAATGAAACTAGTTCTTAAAATTATTTCAACTGCCTCACCAGTACAAGCCAAGTACAAACTCGTGCGCTTAGAAACCAGTACAATTAACTCTAATATTAAAGCTGTTTTGTTCTAGTCACTCACTGCAAACTGAAGTGCTGAAAACTCATTTGGGGAAATACCAAATGTTCATGTCATTTTGTTTGACAGCTATGCAAATTTAATTAAAAAATAAACCTAGTAAAAATAATTATGCCGAGTTGAAATGACTCAACAACAAACTGGCGCACACGAGTTGACTGTGCAATTAAGACTCAAAAGTAAATGCGTGCTGGTATACCATATATGTATTATAATATGCATAAATAAAAATGAATAAAAAATAATAACATGTGGCTTAAAAACCGGTTCGTCAACAACGCTGGACATTTCTATGCCATTGCACTATGGTCAGAAAGGCTTAATTTCGGAAGAAAATACTAAAACATACTAAATTTTTCGGCCATAGTTGGCAAAGCTGATATTTATGTAATAGAAAGTGAAATAGAACAAAAATATAAGAAACAATTAATGAAAAAAAATAAATGAAAAAAATTTATAAAAAAAATTCAAGAAAAAATGTATCAAAAAAAAAACGAAAAATTAATAAAAAGAATAGAAAAAAATTGATGTAATAGAAAGTGAAATAGAACAAAAATATAAGACACAATTAATGACAAAAAATGAATGAAAAAAATTATTAAAAAAAAGTTCAGGAAAAAATTTATAAAACAAAAATAAAACAAAAAATTAGTAAAAGGAATAGAAAAAAGAATAGAAAAAAAATAAAAAAATTCATGTAATAGAAAGTGAAATAGAACAAAAATATAAGAAACAATTAATGAAAAAAATTATTAAAAACAAAGTTGAAGAAAAAATTTATAAAAAAAAAAAAAATAAAACAAAAAATTAATAAAAAGAATAGAAAAAAATTAAAAAACATTTAAAATAAATATAAGTAAATGAAAAAAAAAATCTAGAAGAAATTAATAAAAAAGAAATAAAACAAAAAAGAATATAAATGAGTGAGGAAAAAATTAATAAAAAATAGAAGAAAAAATTATTAAAAATAAAAGAAAAAGGTGATAAAAATAAAAGAAATAAAATTTAATAAATAAAAATTAATAAAAGGAATAGAAAAACAAATTTAAACAAAAAACATATAAATAAATAAACAAAATTAATAACAAAAAATAAAAGACAAGTAAAAAACAATAAATTTAATTTAAATTAAATTAGAAAAAGTTAATGAAAAAAATAAAGGAAAAAATTAATAAAAAACTAATAAAAATAATAGAAAGAATTAATACAACTAAATAAATAAAACAATGAAAAATTAATAAAAATAAAATAAAAAAGAGAATAAAAATAAAAAAATAAGAAAATAAACAAAATAATAAAAAATAAGAAACTAAACAAAATAATAAAAAATAAGAAAAAAAAACTAAAAATAGGAAATTAAAATACGACAACAGAAGAAATTACATCAATCAAATTTTTTTTTATTAAAACGCAAAAATAAAAAAATATTCATCTACTATATACATATAAACAATAGGGTCTTCAATTCCATTTTTCCTTCTTTTGTTCCACCTATTTTTGAGTTTTCACAATTTTTTTCGCTTTTTTTTCTTTTGTTGAAAGAAATGTAAAACTGAATGAAATAAATAAAAGAATATATAACGTATAAAACAGAAAACGAAGTAAAAGAAGCATACATGAAATTGAAAAACATTTATAAAAAATTAAATTTTAATACAAAATTTAATAAAATAAAAACAATTAACAAAAAAAGAAAACGAATTTAAATAAAATTAAAAATTTAAGTGAAAAAAGATTAAAAAAAGACCATGAAAATAATATGTAATATTTAAAATACAATACTAACAAATGAACAATAGAAATTGCAAAAAACATTAAGAACATAATAAAAAGAAAAATAGTAAAAAAATAATGAAAGAAATAAAAAACGAAAAAAATTTTAAATATAAAATAAAAAATAAAAAGTAATAAAAAAATTTTTTAATTTGTTAATTTGTGTATTATTTATTGTTATTATTATTACTACTAGGTTTTTTTATTATATACATTTTTTATATTTTATTCTTAGATTTATTTTGTTATTGACTATTTTGTTTTTTGTAAAATGACAACTCCGTTCACATATAGTTTTCAAAGCTACAGAAATGAGCGTAAGCTTTGACGGGCCGTATTATTGTTTTAGTTTTATTATTTTTTATTATCGTTTCTATGTATTATTTTTTTTTATTTATTTTTATTATTTACTATATATTTAACTTTTTTTTTTAATTTTTTTTTATTTTTTATTTCTTTATTTTTAACTATTTTGCTTTTATTATTACGTTTTATCATATGTATTGTTATAATGATTTTTTTTTTCTTTTTTTTTTATTATATGCATTTTTTTATTAAATTTTACTTTTTTATTAAGAATTTTATTCTTATTTTTTTATTGAGGTATTTTGTTTTTTGAAAGCGGAAATTCGACTGATATCTGCATATAATTTTCAATGCTCCAGAAATGAGCAAATCTTACAAAAAATCGGGTAACAAAAATCGAAATTTTCGTCCGTTTTTTTAGCCATTTAATAGACTTAAAATATTATAAACCTACAATTTTCTGTTTTGTCTACACATAGCGTGTGCGCTTTTGAAATAGAAGTTTGGAAGCCATTAAACCGAATTTCGATTTCTTGTAAAAGAAATTATACAAATAAAATAAATGAAAAATAAACATTTTTTTATTTCTATTTTTTTTATTTTGGGAAAGTATCATTAAAACTCCCAGGAATGTTTATTTAACTGAATTTGAATTACTATACAACTATCTTTTTTCGATTTTTCTAGCATTTTTCCTTTTACTACATACACGTGACATTTATTTATTTCAACATTGTCATGTTAAAATTCTACTGATCCATTTGAGCATCATTTGACCGAATCTTATCCTGCTGAAAAATCGATTTAATGTATTGTCTTTATTTTCATCGTAACCGTTTTTCCCCCAATGATCGGTTGAAACGCATTACTTGAGCTCGGTAGCCAGCTTCTCTGTCGGTTTCACCAGTTTTCAATGGTTCGCAATATGACACCTGGTGCTGGGGTCCCACTAAATACACACCATTTGTTTCGAGCGCTGAAAGTGTGGCTGTCCGTCAATACCGACTGATTATAAAAATCAACTCTTTGACAATAAATTTAGTAACAATTAATTAATTAAATTCCTAGCAACAGAGGTATTAAACGCGGAGGTTGCATGGCATGTTTCAACAGACCAGTTGTTTTCCACATTTTAAATAAGAAAAATTTATTGTGAACTACAGTACAATGCGCTAATTTCAATGGCTATTTTAAAACAACAACAACCATTCTTTTCTTCAATCTAAATGTGTTCACGCGTTATAGCCAGTGAGCAGCTCAGTTCCTCTGCTTTACGCGAAATTCATGAATATTTCATGATGCAATGCAGCTGTTGGCATCATAACTATTAAAACGAGTACTCGTAACGAAGTAATTAATTACAATCAAGTAAATTTTGTAATTGTTAAAGGTATCGTTATTGTTATTAAACATTCATTGGCTTGCAAGATATTTTACTCGACAGGTTGAGATTTCTGTGGGAACTGTGTTGCTGGAAAGTTGTTCAGTGCACACACAACAAAAGGAAGAGTAATTCGTGGAATTTCGGCTGCTGACAGTAGCGCTATGTATCTGCTTTTGCTCCAAAAGTTTGAAAGTTGAACAGTTGATAATAAATATTTCCCTTAAGTTTTTTTTTTAATTTATTCATCGAATTCCATTGTAATTAAATAAAATTAATTCTTAATGAGATTAATTTCTAGCTTAGTTTTTTCATACGGACAATAGGGACAGTCATTTAATAAAAATTAATTATGAATTAAACCTTAAAGCTAATGTTATATTATTCGTCTATATGACGAGTTCAGTTCATAAAATATATTCAGGAAATACAAATAAAAAAATTAGAAGATTATTTATGTTGATATTCATTTTGTATTTTAATTAATGTGCGTCTATTCGACGTATGCTACCTTAAATTAGTATTAAAAGTAAACTAATTTTACCTGATTTAAATGGAATCATTCTGTAATATAATTGCATACATTTTCGACATTTGTACATTGAGATTAATGTCCATATTGTTCATCTATTCGACGAACAATGTTCTTAGAAAATATTAAAATAATATACTAATATTTTTATTTGAAATCATTCAGTGTTTTGGATATTGTTCATCTATTCGACGTATTGCTTCTAATGTGATTATTTAAATTATTATTTGATTTAAATAAAAATCATTCATATGCGAAGAATCACGTTTTCATACGCACATATAACTTGTATTTACATAAAATTATTTCATAATATTGTATAATTTCTTCATATTCGTCTATTCGACGAATTCTGTGCTAATGAGTTATTTGTAAATCAAAAATGTTTTTGTGTTAAATTTAAATGAAATATGTATTCATTTGTACGGTGAAGCCTAAGGTCATGTTTTTGACGAATTCGTAAAAAAAGAAACACCTTCATGTACAGATTTGTCATTCACATTTTAGTTGAAATCATTTGTCATATACGTAACTAATTTTAAACGTCGAAGCTAATATGCGTATATTGGATGAAATCCGTTTTAAGTTACCAGAACTTTAAATTTTAGAATAATCATTTGGTAATGAACGTCTTATGTGTACAGTTTCTGTCCATCCATATGAGGCATCCTCTTTTAAAATTATGATAATTGGATTTAAAAGGAAAAAATATATTTTTATAAAATTCTTAATTCAATATTTAATTAATATCGATTTTCATTATAATTGTTTATACGGTTCAGACAACTTTCATCCCGTCAACGAATTTCGTTTGAAGCTGGTATTTGAAGAAAATGTTTTTTTTTTATTTGAATTATGTAATTTGTACCGTAATTAGTTTAGACGTCATAGCTAATATTCGTCAATTCGATGAATTCCATCTACTCGATGAACTTGAAATAATTGTAATTTTAATTATTAATAAAATCATTTGTTTATACGACGAATTTCGTTTGAAGCTAGTAGTTGAAGAACATTTTTATTAATTTTTTTATTAACTTCATATTATTAAAATAATATCATTTGTTCTGTGATTATTTTTAAACGTCAAAGCTATTGTTCGTCTATTCGATGAACTCCGTTTTTAACGAGTAATTATCTGAAAAAATTGTTATTTAAATTATTCAAAAAAATCATTTGATTATACACTTCTTATGTATTTAAACTAATGAGGAACAATTTTTAAAATTTCAAGTAAATTTCATTTTTTTAACTGAAAGAAAAAATATTTTAATTGGCTTATATATAAATTATTGTAATTTTAATTTTATATGCAAATGTTTGGACTTTAATTATTTATACGGTAGAAACAATGTTCATCTATTCGACGAATTTCGTTCCAAGCTAATATTTGAAGAAAATATATCAATTTTTTTTATTAATATAACATTATTTGTGCTATAATTATTTTTATACGGCGAAAATAATGTTCGTCTATTCGATGAATTCCATTCCAGCGTGTTTTTAAAGAAGAAGTAATCAAAACGTAGTTGGAAAATAAGTTAAATGGTTACAGTGCCCCTCTATACGACGTATTGGTGTGTTTTAGTTTTGACCTTTTAATTTTTGAGTACTGTGGATATTTTAAATTTTAGTTTTTTATATTAAAAGTGTTGAATCATTTGTGTTATGTTTTATTAATACCGAATTAATAAGAAAATTATGGTAAAAGTAATGTCAATATTTTACGTGGTTTTTATTGAATTGTTTGGCATTATTAGAAATGCTGTAAAGGCGTGGCTTTAGTTTTGGCCAATAAGGTGTATAGTGTACATAAATAAATAATTGTACTTTACTTCCAGAAACCGTACAATCATTTTGCTGCGTAAAAACTATGTACATGCCGTATTTATGTCTTAAATCATTAAATTATTTTAACGAAAGAAGCCTCAACTAAAAATTGGGGATATGTTACAGCCGCATTTTAGTAATGCAAAAAATCATATTTCCTGGCAGTGGTCAAATTTCTGGCAAAATTGTAAGTAAAATTCAGCATAATTAGAAAAAAATCTGCATAATTCAATTTGGTCAACTTAAAAAAATGTATACTTTTACTACAAATACTACGTCTCATATTTTGCAACTCACAAATTCGATTCCGATGAAAGTTTCTCGGCTCTATCCAAACCTTCAAATTCCGAGGAAAACTGCCTTGACAGCTGTTGTAATAAAAAAGGGTACAAAAAACATTCGAATAAACATTTGCAAAAATGCAAAAACAAAAATGGGTAAAAACTGCCATGAAGATGCTTCAAGGCAATATTTTTACATGCAATGTGTGCTGTAAATAATGACTGCTGGCCACCATAAAAGGCATTAACAACAGCAGTGCCGGCAGTAACAGCAATAGTGAATGCAATGCAAAACAACAACTGCATATATTTATTGTAATATGCGAAAGAAGCCAAAAACACCGTAAGTATGTAAGAGGAAGCAGTCTCTGTGAAATTGAAATTTTACATTCATATGGATTGCACTAACAAATGTATACAAACATACATACATATGCACATAAATGGAAGGTTGTTATGGATTGTTTAAATACAGGATGTATATGTGTGCATGTGCACCTATTCTTTGTATTACTTTTAGAAATGTAGACAGCAGTCAACACCTATTGGACCGCAACCCTCGACCACATATCGGTCAAAATTAAAACAAAGGAACTAAAATAACAATGGAAGATGTGAATAAAATTTCTGTGCAATAGAAAAATATTTTGTTTGCTGTGCTGAAAAGTGTATGGCCGCCAAGGATGAGTTTACTTGTGGGTACCGATTAATAAACCGAACAGGTCGAAGTAAGAACATGCTTGTTGCAGACATAAATAATCGAAACTATAAGAAAACTGGTTTAATGCTCTTGAGTCGACATCTGTCGTAAAATACTCAGAACTTTTGAGCCTATACGCTACGCCAAAGGCTCCCAAACTGGTATTGTCGCGTGATGGTATACACGGGTTGCCTCGAGACGCTGTAATGAGTGAAATTACTTGGACGCGAATTCTAATCGGTGTGTTACTGTAGCATTGCAAGGAGGCAGGGAAAGAAATAGGGAAGATGAGAAGAAAAATAGATGTAGAGAAAGGAAAGGAAGCAGCCAGTGCTTTTCTGGCTTAAACAGTTTTTTTCAAGAAAAATCGTTTGAAGATCTGGGATCACGTTTGCAATTGTTGAACCCAACATGGATCAACATTTATACTCCGTTGGACACCGTTTTTAAAATTTTTGGTCAAACACCCATTTCTGGCCTTTTTTCGTCCTATTCAAGCATCCTTTTTAAAGGGTTATATCCATAAATCGAAAGAAAGTTAAATTTATGAAGCTACCTGGAAGCTCAAGTCGTTAGTTATAATGGAAATATGTTAAATTTACATCCAAAGTCGAAAAAGCCAGACTGGCTAGACCCGGGCGAATACTTTCCTGTGAATCTCGATCAATGCAACTGGGTTAGACATCCATTCTAATCGATCTTACCACCACTATTTTTTGCACTTTTATTACTCGAGCAGAATGTCTCATTTTTGTAAGACAGTTGCAGAAATCAAATCCAGATACAGGTCAAAAATCAACTTGGGGAAAAAATTGAGATTAGCTATTTCACAACTTTAGGTCAGATATGAGAAAAGTGTACCCTGCTTGACCATCTAACCACATCGTCACTTGTCCACTTAAACATATTTATTTAACACCCCTTTGGTCTCACTCTTTTAAAACAATCTGCTTCCTCGACCTACTTTTAAATTACGAGTTTAACCGACGCCAATTGGACAAACCAAATGAAACCAAGTTTCAAATACTAATAATAATAATAATTATTATTTTGTAGTCTAGAAGACTTCAATTATCGGTATTTTCTTTAAGAAGACCCTCGCAAACAGATGAATCCTACAGAGCTAGTTACAGTACGAAAGAGGTTGGGAACCCCTGCGTTACACTTTTAATATTAAATTACATTACCAGCCTTATAAGTAAGCCAAAAGCTCTTGTACAAGGAATGCCTGCATCATAAGCGTCCACACCAATGAAAATAAACAGCAAGACGATGTGGAATGAGAGCTTCTTGGTTTAGCTGGGCGGGTGAGAAACACAGCATATTGAGATTTCTTCATTATTATTACTATATATAGTTCAAGGCTGCTTAAAAAGATGTCGACGCACCGATAATAGTGCATCGTGCTTGTGATAGACATACGAGGGTAGGTCAAATGTTTTGTGAAATTGACGTAACGAGAAATATGGCATGAGATACGTCATCTCCATTTCATCAATATATCTTGTTTCACTCCATGGGAGTATATGGCCTCTGGAAGGCCTTTCAATCTGACTCGATTCCGTGCAGTTATTTATACAGTGTCCCACGTTATATTGGCTGCTGGAAGTTGGTGAAGTGTTGATCTTGTCCAAGTGTTTTTTTGCGACTACGACTTCTTTCTTAATGTGTGGCTTATCAGTTTCCATTTTCTTTTCTTGATTTGTGTAATTATGGGCTGATCGCCATCTCCATTTAAGAGGACTCTTTGTTAAGAAAAATAATGATTTCTAAGTGTCATTGCCTTCAAGTATGCAAGCAGGGTAGAGAGAGAGAGAGAGAGGCTTTAAGTCTTCCGATTGAGGTAACAATTTTTTTACATACAGTTTCCCTTAACTCCTATTGGAACATAGGTCGAACGTGTCGAGTTGCCTCTTCCCATCGTTCACGTCCCCAGTTTGCAGACAGAGAAACTCTCGACAGATATGCAGGGTCGTGGTCGAAAAGCGGTGAAGCTGCCCAGACGATGGCCAAGCCTGGATTGACGGCCAGGAAGGTTCTTCTGTGTGTTTGGTGGGATTGGCAGGGAATCATCCACTATGAGCTGCTCCCCTATGGCCAAACGCTCAATTCGGACCTGTACTGCCAACAACTGGACCGCTTGAATGCAGCACTCATGCAGAAGAGGCCATTTTTGATCAACAGAGGCCGAATTGTCTTCCATCAGGACAACGCCAGGCCACACACATCTTTGGTGACGCGCCAGAAGCTCCGGGAGCTCGGATGGGAGGTTCTTTTGCATCCACCGTATAGTCCGGATCTCGCACCAAGTGATTACCACTTATTTCTGTCCATGGCGAACGAGCTTGGTAGTCGGAAGTTGTCCACAAGGGAGTCGTGTGAAAATTGGCTCTCCGAGTTTTTTGACAATAGGGAAGCGAGCTTCTATAAGAGGGGCATTATGAAGTTGGCATCTCGTTGGGAACTCGTCATCGAACAAAACGGCGCATATTTGACTTAAATCGCATTATTATAACCAATTTTATGAACAATTAAAAATTCAATAAAAATACCGCAAGACTTTTTTGACGACCTTCTATTCAGTGGCCACCGTAGCCGAATGAATTGGTGCGTGACTACCATTCGGTAGTGCGTAGATTCGAATCCGCGTGCATGAAATAAGAAAATAATAGAACAAGTTTTTTCTAATAGCGGTCGCCCCTCGGCAGGTAATAGCAAACCTCCGAGAGTATTTCTGCCATTAAAAAACTCCTCATAAAAAACCCTTTGCCATTCGGAGTCGGCTTAAAAGCGCACGCCACAAATAGGAGGAGGAGCTCGGCCAAACAGCTAACAGAAGTGTACGCGCCACTTATTTTTTTTTTTTTTTAGTATTGAATGAAAAAATTACAAATTTTTTCTGGACTTACGAGAATTTAGAAGAGCTGGGGCGTATTTGAACAGTTTAGCTGAGCTTCTGCTCTAATTTATAATTTTAATTTCACGTTACTCATTTTGGGATGTTGATCTACAATGTAAATCTGTTGCAATTTTTTACCGTCTTCCGATTTTATTTTGTGAGAACCTTTTTCAAGCCAAAAACCACTCGTTCTTTTGTGCTATTCCTGAGGATGTTTCATATCCGTAGGGGGAATTATGCACAAACTCACGTTTCGGTGGCCGTAGTCGGAAAAATGCCAGCAAGCATTGCTTAACACGTTGACTGCCGCGCCGGCACCCATTGCCCGGCGCATGGCTTTTCAATGGCGCCGCGCCGGGCAATGGGTGCCGGCGCATTGATTTCATATAGTATTAAAAATGAAGTATTTCAATAATATACATCAAATACGTGTATTATGTATATGTATATAAAAAAAATAAATAAACTATATGGCTGTTTTTATTTGATGGGTGGTATTAAAACAAGAAATACACATATGTGATGCACACTTGCGGCGCTGTGTGATAACCAGCAAATTTCGCTCGGCAGTCAACGTGTTAATAAAAATACTCTACACAAAACTTTAATAATTCTCGCCATTGTAATTAAGTCGTAATTGTTTAGCAGTTTATCTGTACGTTCCGTTCCGCGCTCGCACAACAATCTACACTTACAGTTATCGCATTTAATTCTGGGCCTTCACTTTTTTCATTTGCAATTTTTCACACATCACCGACACATTCCACTCATTCATACGCTATTGAATTTTGTTTAATTTATTTATTTTTTTGTTCTTCTTTGTTCACATAAAAAAATACTTAGATTTATTTCCATTTTATTTTTAATTATAATAATTTTTTTTTGTGCATGCCACGCATTTGTTTTAGCTTTTTTCGCGCTACTGCCTGATATTGTTATGTATAACATGCACGTCTGTATATATAGTACATATAATCGTATAAGTGTTTTGTTGTTGTGGTGCTAACGCTATCTCAAACTCGTCTAGTGGTTTGCGCTTTGTTAGTCGGTAGTCATTACTTTGCATTAATTATCTAATGCACTGTGCAGTAGTGTAATTAGAGACACGGGAAGTGGCGGTTGTACTGCAATGCCCAGATATTCGCGTATGTACAAACATACATATGTAGGCGTGTATGTATACACACACCTATGCACAAAAATACTTGTGCATGCATGAAACAAAAAGCTGCTGCTTTGGACCCATTACAAAATCCATGAATGAGTCATTGTACCCAATAGTCAACGCTCATTCAGTCGCTGCTGCGACTGTGCACTCATACAAATATTTACATATACATGCATACATGCATAGGTAGCTGCTGCTGCTGCTGCATTTGTTTGCACATTCCCATTGATGTGCCAAGTGGAAAACCTAATAAGTAAAGCTGGTAAGTTAACGCCATTGCCAATTTCGACTTTCATTTTGGCGCATTGGCGCAACGCGCCGCTCTCAAACGCCAAACCCAAGCACACACACACACACACACACATACATGCACGTATAATATTTATTAACTTATTTTTCAGTGTTTCTAGTATTTCTTGATTGTTTTTATTTTTTCACATTTTTGCCATATTTATTATTATTAGTTTTATTGGCTTGGCTCCAACTTGCCTATGCTTGTTTGCTTGCACGGTCGGCCTGACTAAAAGCAGCAGCAGCGTAATTACAATGGAAGGAATAAAAAAATGTTATAAATAGAGAATAATAAAAAGAGCGAAATAAAAATAAAATAAAAATAAAATAAAAATAAAATATTAAAATCAACTTACTATACTTTATACTCTTGGCCGTATATTGGCACTAATGACCTGCTTACTCAGCGGCGGGCCACACGCGGATGTGAGTGGAAAGCAACTGAAAGGAGGGAAAGCATATTAGAAAGCCTTTCGGCGACTTTAGCGTTTAACACGCAACAAAACGAACTTTTGTGAATTATTTAATCGAGACCTCCTGCCTAGCATAACATTTGCCAGTAGTTTTTAGTCATTTATAATTCTGCATAAATAGCTTTTGATTCATAGCAGGGCTTTTTTTCTTGCGCTGCTGATGACCTTAATGTGACTTTTGGTATACAACTGTAAAGTGTGAAAATTTCAACGATCTCATCTCTTTGCCAAATTGCGATTTGAACGGTTCAAAAGGGAATCGATACGAGTTTTAGAAGAGCAGAGCAGCGGGTGGTACATTTGCTATCGTTGATTCGTTGGCGGTGCCTTAATTTGAACTAGCAAACTATTAGGTACGTCCAAGTGTTGAGCAGCTCGTCAGTGCACACATAGCCCTGACTGCTGGCGCGTCAGAGAGGTTACTCGACTTACGGTAAACTGTATCCAGGCATTGCTTGCAGCTCATTCTATTGTCTGGTCGTAAAACGAGCTGTTACCACGATGTACAAAATAAAGAACGTTAACAACCGGCTCTCAGCGAATTTAAAATAATGAGCTGATTGGCTGACGCAGCCGAGGTCATGACAGCGGTTTGTTCACGAAAAGACTAAGATTCTGTTGGTAATATACACGAAAGAAGCAAGACAGTGTTGTTGCTTCATTGAGCAACGCTTGATAGGATGCGTGTGGGAATACGTGTGAAATGAGCGGATAGAATTATGTTGCCGAATCTCCTATAACGTGGCAGCCGAAGTTACTATCACAGATTTGCTTCGGATGGCAAAATCTGGTTATATATCACACTTGAGCATAATTCTGCTGCTGAATCCCGATGATGATAAAGAACACCAAGATGGCGCTAATTTTTTTAAAATGTTTTAGCAAAAGTGATTGTATCTCATTTACTTTTGATATGTAAATCAAGCTAGAGCTTGCAAAAACACCAAAAAAACATTTATGTTTTACAATATTTCAAAAATTTAATTAGAAACAAATTTTTTAATGTTAAATTTTTTTTTATTCAAAAAGTTGTTTAATTACAATCGGTAACTTATTCACAATTATTTTGGTTTTTCATCCCTTTACTTCAGCAAGAGATCTCTTTTTATCTGCTCCCAGAACTGCTACAGAACTCTATCTAAATTTTCGTATATTCTTTAAAAATGTTGAGTGGTCGAAATTGACTTAAGAGTTACTCCCTAATTATTTTTTTTTCTTAGAATAGTATGTCGAATCCGAATCAGCTAGAAATGATGTTGAAAAAATCGTTCACTGCAAATGACCGACCCTAATTTATATGCCGCTAATGACAGAGCGGTCGCCGTAGCTAAAAGGCTCGTGCGTGACTACCATTCGGAGAACAAAGGTTCAAATTTCCGTATATGAAACATCAAATGATAGAAAAAGTTTTTTCTAAGACAATGGAAAGCCTACGAGCGTATTTCTGCCATGAAAAATCGTCTCATTAAAAACCATTTACCATTCCGAATCGGAGGGATCTTCACTACCAAACACCTAACAGAAGTGTAAGCGCCAATAAAAGGCTAAGCAAGTAACAATTCCATATCACCAATTACCAGGAGTTCGAAAGTTCGAAATTTATCACGTTTTGAATTGCACACATACCCTAAAACCGACTCATCCCCTCTCCCTCTAGACCCAACTAACACCCCTCTCCCTCTGGTCCCAACCTGTCGAAACCGCATGTTTCCTGGGCCTACCCCTAGATGAGCTAGACCAAGACGACCGGTGATGTGCCCTACATTGACAGGGCTACCATTACTGTTAAAACAACAACAACAAAAACAGAAATTAGTTAGTTCAAATTGATTAAATTTGTTTATTATTTCCTACCTGTTAAGCATTTTGTTGTGTATCCATTCTTTTTTTGAACTACTTCTCATCTGCAAGGTAAACTTGCTTTTAACCTTGGACATCTCTCCAAAGGAGTACACCTCCACGCTTCCTGTACTTCCTTTCATAGTTCATTGCCATTTTGATTTTTTTTTGCCCAACCTCAACCTGTGTTGACCAATCCACAACTGCATTTTTTTCTTTTGAAAGCGAATTTTTCTCTATTTTTGCTGTAGGTATGCTTCGGGTCGTTGTTATGAATGAATAAGTTTAGTGAAGTTTAGTTTATCTATTTGCCTTTTATTTTCACCCTTGGTCCAACTCCATTCTGCGAAAATTGTCTCCAAAATTTCAAGTTATGCCCGCCGTGCCTTACGGTGTTTGTTTGTTTTTTCCCTCGATTAACAAAAATCTTGCCATCAGGACCAATCATATTAATTTTGATAAAAAAGTATGCTTTTCCAGCATTTTATGTCTTTGTTTCTATGAGAATTTGCGACAGACAAACGTGCCTTGATATTTTTTCGACACTAGCGGGTCTTTCCGCTATTAGAGAGAAGTGATAAATTATGTGCGAATATTAGTTAATTTTCTAAGAAATACCGGTTCGCTTTTTCTCTCCTTTTCCATAGCTGTATATATGTATTTGTGTGTATGTGTGTAGCCATTACATTACAGCAGACTATCTGAGTTACATCAATTCATTGACTCAGCAATGT
The DNA here is from genome assembly GCA_037575425.1 of Anastrepha fraterculus. Classification (NCBI taxonomy): domain Eukaryota; kingdom Metazoa; phylum Arthropoda; class Insecta; order Diptera; family Tephritidae; genus Anastrepha; species Anastrepha fraterculus. Next base: position 131,915 of record JAYXIM010011564.1, on the reverse strand, counting down.
CGAATAGGCTTGATGAAAAAACAAAAAACTACTGCATACCTGGCACGGAAATATTCATATAAATTTATAAATTACAATTTCTAATCGCCAATCGTGTAATGTACTTATACATTCTGGTATGTATGTACATATGTGTGTAGCGTATTACTTAGTTTCAAAAGTACGTGCAAACGTGGAAAAAGTTGTATTTAATTATTGTTATTGCGCTTGCCTTCAGTGAAAAATATGCGCTATCGAGTTTTAAATGAATGCATTCATTCACCAACAATTTGATTGACATAAATTGCGAATTGCTTATAAATTATTATACAGTTATGAATTGAACTCAATGAACTGCACAAAATAAGTTTTTATAGATTTCGCAATTCTTTTCGTTTTTTTTTTGCTAGCCTTATCTAGAAAGTTTTAAATACGCAACTATCAATAATCTCAACATTGTCTAACTGTGTGAAATACTTTTGCTACAGCTTAATCGCCTGGAATATTTTCTAGTGTAACTATTCATTAAATAATTTTATTTTTAGTTCACTAAATGCTTTTGAAGCAAATGATTTACAATTCAGACATTCCCTCATCCATATTTTACAATCATTGCCTTGAGTCTATTTTCACCGCCAGGCTTACTAACTATCGATTATCATTGACGTACTCATTTCCTGCGTAAAACAACAACAACAAAAAACAGCGTTATAGTTTTTAAGACGGGTTGACAGCGCAGTCATCATGCACATTTCCCCTACAATCCATTCCTTTGTATGCATATTAAATGGGAAAATTATTAGTTGAGCTAAAAGTAGAAAACATACAGCGTTAATAGTACAAATTACCCACTGGTTAACCACACAACCTGTTAGGGTTCCCAAGGAAATTACCTGCGTACCTTCCTCGTGTACTGTTAAAATGATTCAAGTTTATGTACTTTTTCGCATTATTATTATTTATAAGTTTGTAACTATGTTTATTGTATATAGTAGAACCTCTATAACTATGTAATTAGTGGTCATAAAAGCACTTAGTAATTATTCTCCTTCTTCTTCTAATTTCAGGTAAGCACTATGGGCCAAACCACAACATTCTATTGGTTATGCCAGCTATGGCCATTTGGCAAATGATAGATCACAGAGAAGTCAGTTATGTATGTATATATTTATATGGCCGTATATGTACATATATGTAGATGTAGTACGTTTCTTTTATTAAGGGTTTCGTTGGTTCATAAAATCGATTTTTTTTTGCTTATTAATTTCTACAACATCTCAGGAGTATTATCCTAAATTTTCAAGTCGATCCGAATAAAAGTTTCGGAGATACAGCCTTTGGAAGGTGTGCGCTCCAAGCCACATTTATTGTGACTCAAAACTTTAAACACGTTTTTATCGGAACCGTGTTTCCAAAGTCGGTTGTCAAATGTTCTCGAAAACTACCCAACCGATCTTGATGAAATTTTACACAGGTGTTCGAAATACAATTTACTCATGCTTGAACGAAGGATTTTTTTTTTGCAATTACAACTATTAAAAAAAAAAAAAATGTCAAGCAAATTTTACCGAAATTTTCATTTTTTTTAAATCTGTGGTATCACGGGGAAACAGGAACACTCAAAGTCTGCTCCGGCATGTACTTGAGGACGGCCCCTGGTTGAGTAATGGGGGGGTTTTGTGGTTTAACACCCAAATGCGGGCAGAGCATTTTTGGCGCGATGTAGAGTTGCATTACAGAGATTACATTTAGATAGGCCTCGAACTCCACGAAGGTGGTTAGTGTGTCGTCCATTGCACACTGCCACAGCGCATTGATTTGATCCGTTACGCTTTTAAGCACCGTGGAGTCAAACCGACGCCGGTGGGTACCCACGTAAAACACACCGGACGCTGTTAAAAGATATTTTCCACGTGGCATCTCTGAAAGGATCTTTGCTATTTTTTGCCTTTTCAATTTTTCGTGACATTTGAAAGTCAAAAAACTGATTTTCGCTGAACAAAAAAAATCGGTTAATTTGTGTTATTGTCAGATTAGTAATTAATAAAAAAAAGTAAAAGATATTATCCCTTTCTACAAAAAAATGTATATATCTCAGTAGCCAGACCTATCCGAACGCTGACCCTTATGGCCGGCGAGATAACCTATGCGCAATCATAAGTTGACTCCACTATAGAGATATCTAAACATTTTTACTTATTTGCCAAATGACTGCTCAATGTTGTGTCAGCTTACTAATGGTGCGCTGGGGATACAAAATTCTTGAAGATAATCATAAAAGTGTCAACCTGTCAAGTGTGCCTGAGATCCGCCAACTTTTGGGTTAGCTAAATGCTTTGACAGCGCAATTATAGCATTTTTAACAAATTTATTTATTTATTATTTGCATATGTGTCACTTCACTTCAAATAATATTAAGTTTACTCAAACTTCTGATATAAAATAAAATTAATGATCTTAGAATGAATGACGAAGCGCGTTCGCAAATATGTTATTATCTCAACTATGCGATATTAACCACACCCACATATGTATGTAAATATATTGCTTACAAAGCTACCCCATAGCGAATACCTGAACTAGTAAAAGAACTACTGGTTCAGAACTAGACCAATTTCACCAAAATGCAAACCATTTCGTCTCGTTACTCATTCATACCCAGGCCGGAAGCTATCACAAACACACAATCGCACTATTTGGATTTTTTGTTTGTGGATTTTTTTGTTTTTTAATAACACCCAATGGTTACCCTCATCCTGGCCAAGTGACACGAGCGGCATTTTTCATTTTGAAGTGTCTTAATGAAGCTGAGAAGTTTGTCCAGGGATAAATAATGTTGCTGATCCATTCTCAATATATCAGAGCACAAAATGCGCCTACTTAGTGTGGCAAATGTCGGACAAAAGGAGTGTTCCGAGATGCAGTGTATAATACAAGTTTTCCGAAAGGACTTCACTCAGCGTTAAATGTACCGCAGTATTGTCACATGTATTTATTTCAGAAAGCGTTTGAGTAGTCAATTGAGTTTCAGAATGATTAAACTTACTTCGAAAATTGTGCTATGTATGTATTTCAAAATGTATCAAATGTATTTCAGAATGCGTGATGTATGAAATGTAATTAAAAATGTTTTTTTTTATTTATTCCTAAAAACTGGAAGTTTATTTCAGTCTTTGAAGTACTATATTTCTAGATTAGTTTTTTTTTATTTTGTATATTTTATAAGTGCCTTTTCGTAAATTTCTGAAATACATATACTTATTGGAATATTAGTTAATTGCTTCTTAAGTTCAATTAACCATTCTGAGGAACTTCGAACGTTTTTGCAAGAAAATTTTACTATTCAAACGCTTCTGAAATACATTTGACTCTGATGAGTTTGAGTTACGGCTTTCTTAAAAACAATTTGCCATTTTGAAGCATATTTTACGCTGTTTGGAGTATATTTTATGCCTTTTAAATCATATTAATACTTTCTGAATTTGATTTTACACTTGCGAAAGTATATTTTACGCTTTCTGATGTACATTTCATACTTTCTGAATTTGATTTTACACTTGCGAAAGTATATTTTACGCTTTCTGATGTACATTTCATACTTTCTGAATTTGATTTTATACTTGCGAAAGTATATTTTACGCTTTCTGATGTACATTTCATTCTTTCTGATGATTTTACAATTTCCAAAGTAGTATTTAAGTTTTGTGAAGCATATTTTGTGCATTTTGAATTATATTTTAAGCTTTGTGAAGTACAAGTCACTTTTAATTAAATACTGTAGGAAATAGTGTAGATGTCGTTTGCCGAAATTCGTAGGTACTATTCCCGTAGTCTGAAAGCAGAAAGGGTTATAGTGGTTTACAACTTACACTTGCCAAAACATTGCCATTTATAAGTAGTCCGTTTCTTATATGGGAAAGGAAGGGGAAAAACGCATTCTAATTATGATTTGAAATACAATTCATTAGAACAAAACCGTTTCGTTCGTAGTGAATTTCCCTGCAGGTTATTCATCAACTTTAACTCTTGCTCATATATCTCTATATCCATATATATATATACAGGTGTATGTATGTATGTATGTACATTACATATAATATGCACCTATACCTGCATTAATACTCGTTTTTTATGCATGTGCGCCTAATGATCTACCATCTAATGGAGTGACCATGCGACCTACCCACTTTAGGCCGTTACCCGCCAGCCGTCAACCGTCAGCCAACCAATTACACTCCTCCCACGTTCGAACAACTTTTGTTAGTTGTTAGTTTTGTGTAATAATAAATGGGTTCAAAATCCATTTTCAAGGAATTTCTCATGACTGTCCGAAACGTTGTGTGGCACATTTTCTATACCTGCTGTCAGCGTCAAATTAAAGTATATACCACTTACTGGCAGGTTTTTAGTATTTATTTATTTATTTTGTTTTTCTAAAAATAAATTTTATGCTACAACAAAATCTTACAACACAAAATTTCAAGCTTTATACAAATTTTATAAAAAACATTCGGCACATTTTGTGCAAAATTTTAAACTTTTCAGTCCTTTGTACAAAAATTTGGAGTATGCAGTTTTATAGCCCATTATATTTCAGTCTAACGAAGTGTAAGTTTCAAGTGGCTCAAAATTCGCGTTGATTTTTGACAATTTTTTTTCGCTCAGTTGTGCTGGAATTCCTCCGCAGAACGAGTGCACGACATTGTTTTTGTGTAATAAACTATAAAACTACATATATTTATATATTTTGTTTGCATACATATATAGATTTTTGTTTGTAATTCTAACTGAAAAGCTATGTATGGCTCTTTTTAGTATAAACTATGATTTTATAAAAAAAATTGTTTAATGAAAATTCATATCATGTCAACATGTGCTGTACACTTTATTTGACGCTGACTGTAGATGGTATATCTTATACCTTCAATACTTATTCTCTGCTATTAGTGCTGTAAATTCATAAGTATGTTTATTATGAATGTTGCTTTTTTTTCTCTTTTTTCTAGTTTTTTTGGTCTTGCTTTTTAGTTTTTTCTTATTACTTGTAGATTCTTTGCTAACATGTTTTTGCGTTTTTTGCTTTGTCTAAACCGGTTGATGGCTCTGTGAACTAGCTACGAATGTTGCTCAGCTCTGCTGTGACGGTTGTTGCTTAGCGTTGGTGGCAGCCGCTTTTAACCTTGAAATTAAAAAACATAATTTTCCAAATTAAATTACACTTGACTCGTTCGTCAGTAATTTAACAACTATTTTTTGCCGCGAAATAACGACTTTGCTCTCGCTTTTGTTATGTTTTCGAATCTTAATTTTGAGTGTCGTTAGTTGGACGGCGCCGCCACCGCTCTGTTGCCTGGCGCTGCAAGTAGCTATGAAAAACGGGAGGGGCGGTCAACTACAGATGTACATACATATGTTTGCGCATACTTGCACATAGTTTTATTATTTGTGTTTTTTTAGTCACACAGTGTTTTTGTTTTTTTGCTCAGTGTATGTCAGCTCCTCGTACGCTGTGAGTGGTTTTTGAGTTGATTGAGTGGCTAGTAAATTATACCGACAACCGGTAGTTAAAGTTGTTTGATTGTTGTTTTCCTTTTATTTATTTTATGCTAAAATATAAGTATTATTGTAATTTCCCGTATGCGCGCTCCGCCATCTCATTATCTCAGCGGCTGAAAACGAATATTAGCAGCTTTTTTTTTTTGTTTTTTGTTTTACTTGTAAATGAATAAATACTAATGAATTATAAATAAAAACAAAAAGTACACAAAGTGCCATTGGCAACACTACAAATTACCCAATTAACTCAACGGGCCAACAGTCATAATAACCGGTTTATTTTTTTGAGTAAATTTTCCCTCCATTTTCTTTGCACACGTGCGTGTGTGTGTGCGTTTGTGTGAGTACGTGTTTTGCCGTATTGAACGGCCACAAATCAATTCATACTGTCGTCTGTCGCCGGCCTTCCATCAATCAGCAGTACTGCCAATAGCAATTTCTATTGAATTTTTGAAAAGTTAACGAGTGTGCCTACGTTTTTTTCTCACCTCATTTTGTCATTTAGTAATTATTTGGCTTTATTGCTGCCATTATTGTTTTAATCACATTTTCGGTGTTTTTCCTTCTTTCTGGCGCAGCACTTACCTGAATGCAATTAACTGTTATTTTTGCTGCTATGCGCGTTAAATTGGCGCGCTTTATTGCGACTGTCGTCAGCAACTGCGTTGTTGTTGAAAAATATGTAAAATAGTTTACATAAAAATTAACCGTTCTCATAATAAACAAATGTGCATATATAATTTTTTTTGTATTTCCTTTTTTAATTCGTAAAAGCGTAAGCGTAATTTATTCACTGAACTGTGAGCAGCACTGGCTGCCATTTTGTGATGTATTGAATTCGGCGCTGATTCATGCTATTTTTAGTGAGGGACAAATGAGTCCACAAAAAAGTTACTGGCAGTGGATATTTACCAAATCTTGGATTCACAAAGCTGTCTGGTAATCTTTTTTGCTTTACCTTAATTTGCTTTGTTATCAATTTTGTAAACTTTATTGGCGGGTTTTGGAAAATTTTATAGAAGCCACACATGTCAAAGGCAAGTAGGCGCTGTATGTCGTGTTACGCGATAAAATGAATTTGAATTAGAAAATTTAAAAAAATCTATTAATTAAAAAAGTAATAACAATTAAAAAAAAAATCAATTAAAAAATCTAATAATTAAAAAAATTTATTAAAGTTAAAACAAAAAATCTACAATAAAAATCTCGGTTAGGTGGGGAAATCATATAACATAATGAGCTCTAGGGCAACGCAACGGACCCAACTTGCGGTCTATGTGGCATTCCGTTGCCGGGTCACCCTTAAACCAACCAACCAACCAAAGTTAAAACAAAATTTAATTACAATTAATTTAAAAAAAAATAAATTAAAAATAATTAATTAAATTTAAAAAATTAATTAAAATTAAAAAAAAATTAATTTAAAAAAATTAACTTAAAATTTAAAACAAAATTTATTAAAATTTAAACAAAGTAATTTAAAAACAAAATTATTACAATTAAAAAAATTAATTAATTAAAAATTAATAATTATAATTAAAAAGAAACTAAGAATGAAAAAAAGAAGAATTAAAAAAAATATTTAAAATTAAAAAAAATTAAAATTAAAAAAATCTATTAATTAAAAAAATTGATTGAAATTAAAAAAAAAGTAATTAAGGAAAACTTGGTTGGTTTAAGGGTGACCCCGCATCGGAGTGCCACATAGACCGCAAGTTGGTCCGTTGTGTTGCCCTAGAGCTCATTATGTTATATGATTTCCCCACCTAACCGAGATTTTTATTGTAGATTTTGGTCAAAGATATTAATTCGTTTCGAGAATTTGATGAGAGATTCGATTTTCAGGTTCGAGAGTACTGAAAGATTGTCAATTGTTATCGGGTCGACTTCTGGCTAGACCGGGACAACTGCACAGCAAATGTCTGCTCGATACTTCCTCATCTTCGTCCTCGCAGTATCTGCACAGGTCGTTTTGAGGAACCCCGAGCCGACGTGCGTGAGTGCCCAAAAGGCAGTGGCCGGTGATAAGAGATATTATATGCCTTAGTTCGTGTTTCGACAGACTTATAAGGGTTTTTGTCTGTTTCAGATTGTAGGATGGCCAGATTTGTCTGGTCGTAACGCAAGTAGTTTCCACTCGCCACCTCCCATCAGCAATGCTGTGAAATTCTCGATCAATGAGCAATTTACATGTTGAGAGCGGAATGTGGATTGTGGGTAAGTTACTAACATTTGATTGCGCAGCTCCAGCTCTTGCGAGCTCATCAGCTTTGCAGTTACCTTCGAATCCTCGAATGACTCGGTATCCAGGTAACTTGGACAGAATTCTGAACACTTATCTCGTTAAGAGACAGGATCGAACCACATCTGAGTGGGTATAAGAGGAGCTGAGTGCTCGAACGGCCGCTTGACTGTCGGTGAAAAAGCGGATATCCTCTAGTGATATTCTATTTTCTAAGAGAGTTTTCGCAGCATGCCAGATAGCGCAAACTTCCGCTTGGAATACGCTACAATATTGAACCATATGGTGGACCTAGACGACATGTAAACGCCATTTTATTCCATTTCAACATCTACCCGCCCTTATTGAAAAACCCTATATAAGTGAAAGACCTCTTTCTCTTCCACGTGTGTGACTTTTCAAGTGTTAATAAATAATTTCGTAGCAAAAAATGCTTGTAAATCTTCTATTCGTACACTTGTAGGTGATAAGTTTAATTAGCATTCTTTGATTTTATTTTTTGTTAAAAGTTTTGCGGCTCTAATTTGATAACCTTAACCTTAATACTCGCAATCTGATAACCTTATCGTAAGCTCCTGAAGCTATTTTGAAATAATTGATAACAATACTTGTTTACTGAGTCAGCTCTCAAGGACTTGCATTAGGGTGCGAGAAAAAGAAACAAATAAATAAATAAATAAATAAAAACAAAATTCATAAATAAAAAAAAAAAATAAAATAAAAAAAATAATAAAATAAAAAAATAAAATAAGAAAATAAAAAAAATAAAATAAGAAAAAATAGAACTAAAAGGAATTAAAAAATTAGAATAAAAATTATTAAAAAAATAAAAATTATTAAAAAATAAATAAATAAAAATAAAATATTTAAAAAAAAATATAAAAAATTAACAAAATAAAATTGTATAAAAAAACAAAATTTTTAAAAATTTAAAATAAAAATAAATTAAATCATAAAAACATAAACTAAAATAAAAATGGGGAAAACAGTAAAAATTAAAAAAATATATATATAAAATTAACGAAAATAAAAACAAAATAATAAATAAAAAAATACAAAAAAATAAAAAAAAACATAAGAAATTAAAAAAAATTTTAATGAGAAAAAATGGAACTAAAAAGAAATAAAAAATTAAAACAAGAAAATATATAAAAATTTACAAATATAAAAAATTAACAAAATAAAAAAAAATTAATAAAAAATAAAAATATATTAAATCATAAAAAAATAAACTAAATAAAAATGAAAAAAATAATAAAAATAAAAAAAACATGTATATATATATGTATATATATATATAATACATTAAAATATAAAAAAATAAAACAAGAAAAAAGAGAATTAAAAAAAATAAAAAATAAATTAAATACAATAAATAAAAAACCCTTTGTTTCGAGCTCTAAAATGTTGGGCTGGTAATCCTGCACAAAAAAATACATGGAGCCATATTTCTGAAATGGATTTCAAGCGGCCCTTATTTTTGATTTCAGTTCTCAAAGTTCAGTTTGACAAAGTTCAATAACTCGTTTATTTTGAAATATTTTGCTTAATTTGTTTAGCCGAAAGTGCTTTTTGTGTACAAAAAATTTACTTTTGAGGCTGAGAAAAAATGTCTCCCGCTCTAAGGGACATGCCATGTATACCTCTAGTATACCTCTTTCTAAATTGCCTGCAAATTTTATGAGTAGCACGCACACCTTTCTCTCATTAAGCCCAAATTTTCATGGTTAGCTGTTTTTTATGGCACAAAGCATATCATAACTTTCAACTGAAAAAACTGACAAAATATCCACGACGAATAAAATGAAATTCCGAAAGTCATATATGTAGACCGACCACCCTGTATAAAGTCATCATTCACTGTCAGTCAGTTGAAGTACATATTTTATAATATTTATTTAAATCGTTTTTTTTTTTCTTCAAGCGCAAATATAAAAAATGTTGAAGTTCAAGCCCACTTCTATAAAATTCTAGTTAACTATTCGCAATCATACAACTTCTGATATCTTATATGAGTAGCATTTGCGATAAAAAACAATTTTGTTGATATTCTTTAATTGCTTTCGCAAAAACAAAATCCTATATAATAAAAAAATCAAGAAAAAATCATGGATGATTACTTAGAAAATTGTATAGCTCATAATTCTCAGAATAATTTTTTATCTAATCGAGAGTCTCTTCACAGCACAAGTGTTTCGAAAGCTCAAAAACAACACAAGAAAAAAAACAACATTTATTATACAACTCGTTTGCTTAACTTGATTACTTCAAAACAATCAATTCTGCTTCGCCCCTTCTTTTTTCATAATGAAATATGTGCACACAAAGCGTGTTTGAAAGACATGACACACAAATAATTGAATTAAAAATAAATACAAAAATGAATTGACTTATTTTGTTACAAATAATCCCCTTCCGATTTTATTTAAACGGCAGCTGAGATATGACACTAACTGGAGAGTTCTAGTTGATAATTAGTAGTAGTTAAATAAAAAATCTGTCATAGTATCGATAGTTTTGAGTTCATTCATGTGTTTATTATCGTACAACTATCTATTATTGCATTCTGCACATTGAGCTAACTGAATACAACCGAAACGAATGTTCAGCACTGAGTGATGAGTATTAATTTGTTGCTGTTAATAAACAACTTGGAACGTCAAAGAGCGTAAGCAAATGACTTTTCGAAATTGAATTTCCAAAAACAAAAAACACAACATCTTTTAGTATTAGTGCTAGCCTGCTACTTCGTGTCGACGAATAGGGAAATGGGGTCTCTTGTGTACAAATGTCGAACACGACCTTAGTATATGTATGTGTACCTTCAACTTTCCCCTTCCCAAATCACATATTGTGCACGAATTGGAGCGAAGTCGGCAAAACATTGTATTGGAGGTTTAAAGGTATTACAACATGCATAGAGTGTTGGTGAATCACAACATAAATGTACTTTTTCGAAATTACTTATTTGATTATATTAATAATTATTATTTAAAATTAGCATACTAAAATTACAATTATGATTCTTCAACGTTCAAATAATATTAGTATATTGGGGCAAAACAAATAAAAAAAGAAAATAAACAATATTGTTGAATGAGGTTTCAAAAATAAAATAATGATTAATTTTTTTGCTTGTATATTTTTTTTTTTTTGTGTAATTTGTATATATACCCCTTTTGGGTGTTTGGCCGAGCTCCTCCTCCTATTTGTGGTTTGCGTCTTGATGTTGCTCCACCAATGGAGGTACCTACAGTTTCAAGGCGACTCCGAACGGCAAATGTTTTTATGAGGAGCTTTTTCATGGCAGAAATACACGCGGAGGTTTGCCATTGCCTGCCGAGGGCCGACCGCTATTAAAAAAATGTTTTTCTTAATTTTGGTGTTTCACCTAGATTCCAACCAACGTTCTCTCTGTGAATTCCGAATGGTAGTCACGCACCAACCCATTCGGCTACGGCGGCAGAATTTTGTATACCGTTTTTATATATTTTGCTTTGTATTCTTTTCATTATATCTCTAATATGAATATCTGATAAGAATTATATAAACCAAAAAAAGTCATTTCCTTTACTACTCGCTTGATTTAATGAAAGCTGCATATTCTGACTATTAGTCATACCATTGACTGGCTCCAATGGCCAGGTAATCAAATATAATATCATGATTTACATGTGTTAATATCTACAAAAAAAAAATAAAAAATAATAACAACGTATGAATCGGCCTATATCTATGACATTCAGTTGTTATTTATTTATAAACATTACGAGTACTTGTTGTTTGCTTGCCGCACTCGAGATAATGTCACATTCTCCTTTTAAGTTCCACATGGCTCTTATTCAACATTTACTTACTTTTTATCGCTCGCTGACTCTTTTATTGACATACTATTTATTTCGCGTCGCAAAAAGCTGATTAAACATCGAATCCCTCATGTGCTGTACGTTTTTTTTATTTATTTTTATAATCTTATTTATATATATATATGTATATATTTGTGCATATGTATATACAGAGGATGTATAAGTAGTATATAGGGTGGAGTATTACCATACCGATCGCCCGAGTCGTGAAATTGCCGTTAAAAGGGCAAACATAAGTTGACTGAGGCCAAAATTGAGGGATTATTTCGCTATTTCTTCTCACCGGCTGATGCATTTTTTGGGTTTATTTATAAACGAAAAAAACGGAGGAAACTAATATATTTAAATGGGGGACATTAAGATTGTATTAAAAATAATTGTTAGAAATTCTGGCTGAAAACTGTAATTTTTGCCATTGAACTGTGAGCATAGATTTTTTCAGTTAATAAATCTTTGAAAAAATAAAATAAAAATTATTAAAAAAGCAAATAAAATAAAAATTTTCAAATTCTTCGTGAATCACTTACCAGCTACCAGCGGAGAATTTTATAACATTCGCGGGAAATTAAAAATATACGAAAAAATATGAAACAATAAAAAATAAAACTCAAATTTTTTTATTTTTAAATAAGATAAAAATTATTAAAAAAAAATAAATAAAAATTATTAAAAAAATTTAATAAAAATTATTACAAAAAAAAAAATAATGAAATAAAAATTATTACAAAAAAAAAATAATGAAATGAAAATTATTAAAAAAAAAATTAAATAAATATTATTGCGAAAAATAAAATAAAAATTATTAAAAAATATAAAATAAAAATTATTGAAAAAAAATGTATTAAAACAAATAAAATAACAAATATTGAAAAAATAAAATAAAATAAGAATGATTAAAAACTAAAATAATAATAAAAATTCTTCAAAAAATTGAAATAAAAATTATTAAAAAAAAATGAAATACATTTTTATGAAATAAAAATAAACAAAATTCTCATAGCACTCACGTAAATTATTATTTTTTTTTTAAGAAAACATTTTGAAAAAATAGCTCAAAAAATTTCATATTCTTCGTAAATCATTTAAAGCAAAAATATAAAACAGTAAAACTTTATTCTTTTTTAATTAATTAGAAATTATGGGAAAAAATAAAATATAAGTTATTAAAACAAATATTAAAAAATTAAAAAAAAAATGTATATAAAATTTTTTAAAACAAATATTAAAAAATTATAAAAAAATTTCAAATTTTTTAAAACAAATATAGCAAAAAATTCATTTTTTTCCATAAATTACTTTATAATGCAAATTTTCATAGCACTCACATAAACCATTTTTTTTTTTTAATTAAAAGAAAACATTTAAATAAAGTGAGCTCTACTAACTGAGTCGATGAACTGAAGTTGGGTACGATAAGGTGCCTCACTGCTTCGCTAAACTATTCCAAACGTTAAACTGGCCTCTATCTCTTTTCGTGTTTTTTTTCACTGCTTGAGGAGGAAGCTTAATTTACTACTCCTCCAACTTCGTCAAAGCTGGAGTAAAAAAATACAGCCCACCACCCCGCTTTTTTTTTCTAATCACCTCGCCGTTATTTTAAAGCAGTGGACGCAATGCAAATTCAATGGCGTGCGCTAATGCCAATGCCATAAGCTAACAAAATAAATGACCTTTCAATTTTACAGCTTGCAGATAAATGCTTTTGACTAAAATGTCATGAAAATTAAAAAAAAACTAATTTTACTGGCGTCCAAATACAATAAGAAAGAAAAATGACTGGCTATCTGCGTCTCTGTATTATATTAACACCTTCCACCCATCAACAGTTACCTTCAATTCGACCGTCAGCGCCATTGGTGGGAATATGCGCGCAGTGAAGTGTGGTACAAATAGTCCAATATGGTACCACATTCCCCTAAATACACATAGGAGTACATCTAGTTCTAGAATTGCATATCCGCTGCGCTGATAAATTGCAACAAAGTAATGCCAATACGAACTACTTAGCACCAGCCGCCAGCCTAGCAGTTACTGCGTCATGGGAAATTTTTCTGTTCCGAAGTGGTGTACTCAGCTGTTAGCTGACTAACTGATTAAATGCCAGTGATTGATTAAAGCCCTTTATTTATTTATTTTACAATTAGTTGTAAATATTGCGCTATTAAAGTGGTTAGCGAATTGCTGCTCTCATTCCCCATTTTCCCCATTTCCGCTCACAGCCAGTCAATACACTTTAACCTCAAAGCCAACACTTGTACCCGCCTCCTTGGATTATTTCACTCAATTACTCTACTTCATTGAGGTTAATTGCGATTGGTTATCGGCTGCTGTTAATCATTCGTGCATTGCGTTAGTAATTTACCGATAGAATTGCAGGTAAATACTTTTTAATTTTTCCCCTGCTTTTTTTTATTAGGAAATTGCCACAATTTGTTACACATTCCGCGGCTTTTATAAATGCCTTCCATATTTGTTTATTATATATTGTTTTTTAATAACTCTTGCGCAACATTTAGCTACAATATAATGAACCTGTTTCGCAGCAAAATAATGAAATTTCTTCTCACTCCATTTTATTCACCACAACTTAAGGTGGATTCAGCGGTCTGCTGATAAAGCGACTGCTGTTTGAGTTTAGTTTTTGAAATTTTGTTTTGTACAAGCGATTAGTCTGCTTACCATATAACTCTTGAGAACCTGCAGATTTCAAATTCTTAAATTATAGTATTGAAAGTGGTGAGAGATGGCCATTCGTTTATAGTATAATTATTATTCGAAGGAATGTATTTTATGCGTCATCGTAGGCGTCGAGCCGTCAAATAACTCGACATTAAATATATTTAGTAAAAATATATTAAGGAGAACAGAAGTTCTTGTATGCTCATAAATTTATTTAATGCACAAATTACTGCAGATCTGGTTGTTCAGTCTTGAAATTATCGAGTAAGATCGTCATGTGAGATTGAGGCATCATTGGGCATTTATAGGACGAGCACCGAAATAATATTTTCCTTTTTTATGGTACAAAAGATGTAACCCATACAATTAAAAAATCGCCATAGAAACGCGACACCAATGCTCATTTCTCCATTATTAGGCTAGAAATACAAAATAGCAACCCTCGTATTTATAAACTTTGCCTTCGACGAAAGTTTCAACATCCGTTGTTTTCTTTGATAATTTTGCGAGTGCTGAGTATTGAAACAACGTGAACTGCTTGTTGTTGTTGCTGTTGTAGTTCGCTGAGCCCTTCCAGTACGGTTTAGTCACCGATCGTCATCGTCTAACTCATCAAAAGGTAAGCACAGGAGGCGTGCTGTTTCAACAGGCTGGGTTGAGACGCCAAGTGGGTTTTAGGTGAGGCATTTGGCGCTCGGGAAATTGGGAAGGTGGTGAGAGTCTCTCAATGCATGCCGTTTAATTTCTGTCTATATACTGTCCAAGCCCGCAGTTGCAGTCGTGTTTGGTTGTGTGTCTCGTCGGTGTAGTCGAAAAGAAGCTTGCTGACTCGCCTGTGAGGTGGTTCAGGTTCTAGGAAATGACTGCAGGGCTGATTCCTGCGGTAACACCCAAGCTGTGACCGGTTGCATGGAATCCTTATCGTGAAGGTGTTGCAGGGGAGACGTCAGAAGCCATCCCATGGCTGTCCTGATGGCAGTATTTTGGCAGGTCTGGAGCTTTGTACTATGAGTCACTAGTACCAAGCGACCAGATGGGCGCAGCGTGTAATTTAGTACCAACCAGCCAATTGATTCAAATGTCGCCAGCAGCATTTCTTTGTTTTTGCCAGAAGTGCTGCCGGCTGGCGATTTTGAGGACCTTGTAGTACTCTGGGCCTTAGTGGCAATTGCGGTTGTGTGCACCGTGAAGGAGAGCAAACTGTAGAAGGTGCCACTCAAAATTTTTGGGTTCCTAACGGTCGGTATTGGTGTGCGATCGACTTTCACCTTTAACTGCAGTTTTGCCTCCTTCATCCAGGTAGTAAAGAGGATCGCCGTGGATTTAGTGAAAGCTTAAGATTCCTCGCAGTGAAGTAGCGAGTAAGGCTGGCGAGATAATCCTTCCCTTTGGAACACAAGCCATCAATGGCATTGTCGGGCGCTATTATCGATATTATAACAGTCGTCAGCATAGGAGACCAGTGAAACTCCCTCTGGTGGTTGGGGGAGCTGCGAAATGTAAAAGTTGAAAAGCAAGGGTGCAAGGACACCACCCTGCTTTATCCACCTCTATTTTGAGCAGTGGTCCCGAAAGATGGCAGACGATTGCCGACCACACACTTCGCGCATCAACTCTTGTGTCTCGGCGGGAGGACCGACTGTTGGATAGCATCGAGTAGTGTGGAGTGGCTGACTCTATCGAAAGTCTTCGATAGGTTCAACGATACTAGGCTAGAACTCTCGCAGGTGCGGCTTTGGCTGAGTTCGCGGTTAACCTGTGTGTGAACTGTTTCTAAAATCGCTTGCCGTTTTATAGAAAATCTTCTGTACTATAAAGGTGAATGTCTGTACCTACGTTGTACGCGCATCACTACGAAACGACAACACCAAATGACGTAAAAATTTGTATACATTCATATTTTCACCCAATGAAGGTTATAGGCATGTTTTTATGATGGAACTCCTTCCCACAGCACCCAGGCCGCGTCACCACTCTCATTCGTCACTAATAATCGAATATTTGCTTAAATTTATTATAAAAAATCTTAGTTTTTCCTATTTCCCACTATTGCACACTCTAGACTTCATAATCCGCATAAGCTGTTCAACTATGACCCAAATGCAAATTTAAAAAAAGGTTTGAGATAGAACATTAATAAAAATAATTTTGCTTGATATTTTTCTGATTGGTTGTTTTGATTTTATTCAACGAGGCATAGCAACGGATGCCGGGTATTGTAATATTATGGTTATTAATAAAAAATTATTTTCTATGAAATTATTGTTTGTAATTCTTTTATATCGTAAATCCCTCAAAACTACTCCTACGCGAGCGGGGCCGCGGGTTAAAGCTAGTTTATCTATACTAATATTATAAAGAGGAAAACTTTGTTTGTTTGTTTGTTTGTTTGTTTGTTTGTAACGAATAGGCTCAAAAACTACTGGACCGATTTTAAAAATTCTTTCACCATTCGAAAACTACATTATCCAAGAGTAACATGGATTACATTTTATTTTGGAAAAAAATAGGGTTCTGTAAGATATTTGGATTTTTCGGACACAAACTGAAAAAATTCTTATATATAAAATAAAGTCAACTTTTTGTGTGTGTTCGCTAACCGGCCGTGTCTGCACCGAATTAAACCAAACTTACACACATTGTTAAGAAGGTATTGAAGATAGTTTCCGTATAGTTTGGATACCTATTGATGGATAGGGCTCGAGATATAGGTCAAAACGTGGACCCGGGTAACCTTCGGATGTGTATGTACAATATGGGTATCAAATGGAAGCTGTTGGTGAATGCTTTAGTTCAGAGTATTTTTCATGCCGCTCCGTGACTGGGGTCTCTAGATATAGGTCAAAACGTGGACCCGGGTAACCTTTGGTTGTGTATGTACAATATGGGTATCAAATGAAAGCTGTTGATAAGTGCTTTAATACGGGGTAATTTTCATACCTATTGATGACTAGGGTCTGGAAAGATATGCCACAACGTGGACTCGCCGTGTCTTTACACCGAATTAAACCAAACTTACACACATTGTTAAGGAGGTATTGAAGATGGTTTCCGTATAGTTTGGATACCTATTGGTAGATAGGGTCTCGAGATATAGGTCAAAACGTGGACCCGGGTAACCTTTGGTTGTGTATGTACAATATGGGTATCAAATGAAAGCTGTTGATAAGTGCTTTAATACGGGGTAATTTTCATACCTATTGATGACTAGGGTCTGGAAAGATATGCCAAAACGTGGACCCGCCGTGTCTTTGCACCGAATTAAACCAAACTTACACACATTGTTAAGTAAGTATTGAAAATGGGTTTCGTAAAGTTTGGTTGTAATTCGGAGCAGTGGCAACGGGTACAGCGTTCTTTTGAGCCAGCCATAATGTCGCTTACTTTTTTAACGCTTGGGGCGGAACTGAACTGTCAAATTGACAGTGTGAGTTACAATGTGTCAATATTTCTTTCTGATTTGGATGCCATAAGGAAAAAACGTAAGTGCAACATGTAAAAATTGTTTGTGAATTTTTTTGGAGTGGATTTTGGAACAGTGAATAATTTCTTAAACGAAATTTGAGAATTTAATGTGAAATCCGAATGAAATTATGTGTTCGTGGAAAAAACAATTTTTTCGTTTTTTTTTTTTGAAAAATATAAATGGATAATGGTTCAAAAAGCTCCAATGCTTAATAAAACATATAAATTGAAACGAAAAATTCATGGATGATCAGGAAAAAATACGATTGTTTATTCATATGCGTTGATTTGAAATTTAAAAACAATCTCCTTTTTTCCTGATTTTCAATTTATATTTTATATTTACTCAAAAACAAATAGAAAAACAAAAAATATTGTTTATGCCAAAGCGCTTGAATAAAGAATAAAAAAATAAATAATATGAAAACCATATATTTTCTGTTCTAAACCATATCTATTCTATTTTAGTGTGCCCAGCGAAGGGGGCCGGGTTTGCTAGTTATAAAATACATCTCTTGTTACTGTCAAAATCACATTTCAAATGGCGGAATAATTGTAATAAAATAAAAATAACCTAATTGTTATAATAACAAAATGTTCGCTGCAACTAACTGGCAAGGAATTGTGGCTTCACTTTTGCCAAAAATAACGTAAAACCAAATCGTTACCAATTTTTCGCGTTGACTTAACTGAAGTTACAATAACTAAACCTAGCGTAACTGTGCCTTTGGGCTGCACTCTTAGGCTGTCTACTCTTGTTTTTGCTTATTCCTTACTTGCATTTCTATGTAATTTCTGCCCTGTCGTGCGTGCAATGCAAAATGTAAATAATAGTCGTGTAAGAAAATGCAAAAACAAAAACGAACGGTTTTTAGAAAAAGCATCAATTTGCATTTTAAAAATGTTGTTTATGAAATTTTCATGACTTCCTTTCGCTATGCACACATGCAGTCTATACATACATACATACATACAGTACATGCACTCTTATATCGTACATATAGTAGATGCATATTGAGTTAAAGATTGCTTTTAATAAGAGCACCGCTGGGTACTGCCACTTTCAACAAATGACCAACATTTTTTATTTACTTTACTAAAATTTCTACTCCACGAGTTTCCTTTGCAATGCAACCAAAACAAGCTTAAAGGATACGTGAATGGGTGATTGCTATTTGCCTGCACTGTGTGTTCAATCATGTTTAACTAGCTTTGTTTTTTTATTTTTTTGTTATTGTACTTTTACTTTTTTCGTCAGTGCATCCTTGGACATTTTGCTTATGTACGAGTCATAGTTACTGTTAGTGTTGCCACAACCTTTATTTCTTCGCGTCCAACACATACTCGTACTCTGGCAACGTAACAAACAGCATTGACATCACTCGTGCCAGCATTTTTCGTGTTATATCAAAATTGGCTTTCCTTAACATTTTTGCAGTTGTTTGCCATTTTCTTCATCCCATTGCTTTGTTGTTGTTGCTGTTGCTCTTTTATTTCTTTATATCTAATTTTATTTCTTGTTCGTGTTATGTATTTTTTATGAGGCCATCAACTGTCAACCTGGGACGCCGTTCGCATTAATGGAGGTCTTCAGTGCCGAGTTTTGCCTGTGGAATACCAAAATGTGCCGCAAAAATAGAAATTAAAATTGAAGGCATAAATGTGGCCTTATGGAGGTGCTAGGTTGTTGCTCCTTGCTCAACTTTTGTCGATTGAGTAATATTCCCGAGTGGTACGACAGAACTCTGGTAGCACTAGTAGCAGTGCAGGCATTGAAAGGGCGTTAAAGTCGAGCAAAATGGTGAGAATCGGTAGCTTTTTCTTAGATTTATTTGTGTTCAATTTACAATAAGTTGGACACGTGGGTCGCCGTAGCCGAATGCATTGCTGCGTGCCTACGTGCCTTCGGAAGTGCGTGAATTTCCGTGCATGAAACATCAAAATGATAGGAAGTTGTTTCTTGTAGCGGTCGCCTCTCTGCAGGCAATATAAAAGTCCTGAGTGTAATTCTTCCATGAAGAAGCTCCTCACAAAAAATATCTAATGTTCGGAGTCGTCTTAAAACTCCCTCCGTATGTGGAACAACATCAAAACGACTACCTGACCAGTGCAGTTGTTTCAAACTAAACTGAAAGCTATAAAAGTAGAGATTTTTGGGTTCATGACTTGCTCGAAGTAACACAACCGATGATTATCTCTACTGACAGTTAAGCTGCCATAAAATCTCTACAGTGCAATCATACTTCCTCCAAGCAATTTAGTGTGGAGCTATTCCAAATGAGTTGTCTCAGCGGTCGGACACGAATTTTAACTGCGTGCTGAAAACAGAGACATCGCTGGCTCAAGATCAGGTCGGTCAACATTGCGCAAACATACAGAGGATGAACCAAGTAGCCCACTTGTGGGATAACTAAACAAGTATGGCCTAGAAGGAATGAACATAGAGCTAGGTACCTCACCAATCCGAACCGGCCTTGCATTAGTGCAGTGGTTGGCATCATCAGCGGGCACCGCTAATGGGAATATATGTGAATTAGTTTTGTTGCAATTGCAGAAAGGGCTGCTGGAACACTTTCTCGGTCACTATCTGCTCTTGCCGGAACGTGACATTGCTGAATAAACTCTTACTTCCTTGAATGTCTGGCAGACTCAGAATCTGCAGCAATCCACAATATTTCGCGCACAGCTCTTGGTGTTTTCTACTCGATTGATGTCATTTATGTCGCGTTTGAAGTCTTCAGAAAGTAGCAGAACTTTTTAGTTCTACATATTTGTGGATGCAATTCATTTTACCCACCAACATTCTGGCTCTTTGTAAGGACATCGAAACAATATCCGGTGTGTTTTACATGGCTACGAGCTAGCGACGCTTGTTGTTGTTGTGGCAGTTCACCATTCTCTATTCACCATTCGACGTATTCACCGATCGTCATCGTTTAACTCTTTTAACGGTAGGGCCAGGAAACGTGGTGTTTCGACAGGTTGGGTCCAGAAGGAGAGAAGTGTTAGATGAGTAGGTTTAAGAGGGCATGTGAATAGGTGATTAGTATTGTGCGGTGTACCTCCACATGGCGGACATATATTGAGAAAGTCGGCGTTGAATCGAAATAAGTAGGAGACCGTAATTGAGCCAAAGTTACGCGGGTCTCACGAGGCAGCTGAAGCTCTTCGCGTGCAATGGGTGGTGGTTGGACTCCGATAACGACATTCGAGAGACGGGCATCCGCTGGCGACGGTCTTACGAATCAAATTAATGCATTGATCAGCGCACCGAAATGCAAGCTTTTTCGGGAGTGTGCGCACTGAATCACTTTGAGTAGATGCGCGGTCATCTGCTATGCTTCGGATGCTGCATTCGGTTGCAATTCAGCTCCAAAGCGAGCTGACACAAGAGCAAACTCTGTCCACCATTTGACTGTTAACCACTTAATAATTTTGAACGAACAGCGCGCGAGTGAGGGCAAAATAGTTACATTTTTGTAAAAAAAACTACGCGAGCGTCAAGTGGTTAATCCAAAATTACTTTACAGAGTTCTCCATAAACGAAATTTGGTGTTCACCCGATCGAGGAGGTGAATTAAGGTGTGGTCCATTCAATCCAGATTTTACTGTGCATATACATTTGGTTTTTGTACTACTGCTCTATTACCTTGTCTGTATTCGCCTTGCTCCGAGTACTTCTATTAAAATTGGCGCGTACACTTTTGTTGGGTGTTTGGCCGAGCTCCTCCTCCTCTTATTGATGGTGTGCGTCCTGATGTTGTTCCACATGTGGAGGGACCTACAGTTTTAAGCCGACTCAAGAATGCAAAGAGTGTGTATGAGGAGTTTTTTCCTGGCATACTCTGGCTTCTCTTCAGTTGTCCGAGTGCTTCTCTTTCACAAATAAACCGCAAAACCACTGTTTCACAAGCTCAGTCAGCATTTTGGCACCAAGATGTCGAGTGTTTCTCAGGTTCACTTGCAGAAAATGACTTACGTGTACCAATTATGTGCTCACATAAAGCCATATTCGCAAAGCACTACAACATTAAAAAAAAAGTTCTGCTTTTCGGCTCGGAGACTACGCCTGCTGAGTGATAAGCATAATTTTTGCCATTCTGCCATATTGCTCCATTCTCAGATCTGTGCCTTGGTGTTAGCCCATGTAATATGACAACCCAGGATGCATGAGACTGTTCAAACCACTCTTACATAGGTGTGCGCAGCTGTAGTGCACAAGCCCTTGGATTTACAAAGCCTCATTTCGGGTGTAACTTTGTATGTATGTATGTACATGTCGCTGGTATATAATAACCGCAGTTAAATTCCTGATTAACGGTACATTGACAGTGTAAGACACTGATCCAATTGTCATTTTTATTTTTTATTTTTTTTGTATTTTCTTGCATTGGCTGGCAACGTCGCACAAGTACTTTACTGTATTGTTGTTACGTGGCTTCGTCTTTTATCAATTCTTCCCTTGTTTTGTCGTGCTTTTTTCAACTTTTTGTGCTCGTTAAAATGAAAATTGTCTGACGAAAAGATCGTCAACCGTCAACTTGCACAAGCACTTACACATTTAAGCTTATCGTTAAAGTACAAGTGTGTATGTATGTATGTATGTAAAAATATATGCACATAAGTAGCAGCGAGCAACATAGAGAAAAAAGCTATTAAAGTAGAAAATCATGTGATTAAGTTTAATTGCAAAGCGGCTTACGTGAACGACACAAGTCCGACCAGCGACCAGATATCTGCGTCAGACCAAAACAGGAGCCAGATTGTCGCAGCGCGCAGACCGGACCAATTCGTAATACCTTGGCTTGCAAGCAAGAACAGGCACACACACACACACAAATGCACACATGCTGATCGAATTGCAGTGCGGATAACTTCTCTGTTTTTACATACATATATATGTGTACCTGCATGTGTGTGTGGCTATGTACATGTAATGCAGACACTCTGGTTGACCCAAACTTGGTAGTGTCACGTTACTTTTTGGCATTTTCTTAACTTTATTGCAGGTTGGCGGACATTTTGATTATTTTCCTTAAGTTTTTTTGCTTTTTTTTTGATTCTTTTTTTCGTGTATTTCATTCCTCAATCAGTAACCATCTCTGCTCTGTTTTCCGTTCCCAAGCTCTGCTGTGGCTACATTAAGCTGATTAAATGTGAAAAAAAAATTGAAAAAAATAAACCAAGTCGTTGAAACCAAATAAAAATGAAGTAAAAATATATTAACGATAAAGCAGCAACTCAACCGGTTTCGAATCATTGCATTTTTGTCTTTTTATTTATTTCTTTTTCGCTTTTTATTAAATTTTTTTTTTTGTAATATATTTTTTTCAATTTTATCTCTTTATACTTAAGTCCGTCCGTCCATAGTATTACAGTTGTCATACAAGAGACTTTAATTTTTCTCATACCACTGTGTAACGCATAGCCGCTGTGCTTAACTCCTTCCAAAGTCCATATGAGCTGCACAGACTCAGTCGCAGATCGCAGACGTCGTAGTCGTATCAGCTCATCTGCGGTCCGTTTCTGGTATGTGGAGCGAGTTGGATGTCAACAAGCGCTCGTGTATAGTTGATTGGTTGAGGGCTGCATGGAGCTGTTTGTTAATCATCGTCATCGTCATCGTCATCCTCAATTACCTAGTCGCCGTAGCTACGACTGTAGTTCTGCTGCTGCGGCTGCTGCTGCTGTTGCCTCGACTGTCGCCTGGCCTGTCGTGATCAACATCAACAGCATTTCAAGTTATTACCATAACTCCAAAGAGGTTGCACTTGTTTTCTGGTTTAACACGTTGTTTATGTTGTTACTGTCGCAGTTGTCGTTGTTGTGTCGTGTGGTCGTTGCTGATGTGGTTAGTGTCGCTGGCACCCGTAGGTAGAACTTGACATCCCATCACACACAAACTTACCTACTTCACCTCGTACATATTTGTGTCTTCATGTATGCGACCATACAAATATGTGATTCATGCCGTCTTGCAAGTCTGTCTGTCTATATGTTTCGCTGCCAATTGTGCTGCTTGTTATCGTTACATTACTTGCAACATGCCACATGGGAAACCACGCGCATTTTTTTTGCTTTTTAATTTTTTTTTTTCATTTTTGCTGTTACTCCGTTGACGTTGATGTGTGGTGGTCGCTGTCGTTTGACGTTGTTTTTCGTTAGTTTTGCCACAGTTGTCTAACTGGTTCTTGTCACCATTACTGCGAATGCATTAATGTTGTTTTCGTACTGTTTTTCCCCGCTTAAGCAACGCATTGCTACTTCACCGGCCTGTAGCAGCGCTCTTTGAATTTCTCATACCTTTCCAGAAGCAGCCCACACTTGTTCACACACATATATATATTTATGTGTGTGTGTGTGTGTACGCCGCTCTCGTGTGTAGTGCTGCTGGCGAATTCCTCCACTCCAAAGACTCGAGTGTCGTGCAAACATCAACTCAACGCATTCACGCATTTATTTAGTAGATAGACATTCAGCATCTTAATGTATTTGCTGACTGACGTCTTTGTCTCTTCACTCTGCGGTACACCGGCCAACGCACACATACCGCTTATCACATATGTATGTATGTATGTACATATCCTACGGGTTTCAAGTGCTTTCTTTTTTCTACGTTTTCTGCTTTCTGCTTTCATGTGTGACAAGTGGTCACGCCAGCAGGATTTTCCATTTTTTCCACTGTCGTCCACAAGTGTTGGTGCTTGTGTCAGCACTTTTTTCTTTACTTTGTTAAGACATTTCCTTCTTATGCACCTGAGCAAGCAAAGCGAAAGGAGTTGAGTTTGGTTGCTTGATTTTGCTTGTCTTTCATTAAGTGAAATGAATATTTCATGGAAAAAATATGATTTATAAGCTTTGTTGTTGTTTGCAAGGGGCATATGAAAATTTTTAGAACAAAACTAGAGTAGGAATAATAGTCGCTCCTAGAAAACAGGATTCCCACATACATAAAAATGGGTCATTCATAGTTCAAGAGGTTAAATCAAAGTAGTGAGAAATCCGCTCAAGTTACTATTTACTTCACTTAAAGAGATTAGGCCAACTCGACCACAAGGAAACGCACGCAGTACAAGAAAATAATGGAATTCACACGAGGGTCCTTTGAAAAATATGTGCAAAAGTAAAAACTACTTAATTTTTTTGGATAAATCTCCCTTGCCAACAAATGTTACTCTGGACTAAGTAGGCAATTGAGTAGTTAAGTCCTCTCTCGACGAACAAAACTCACACTTTATAAGGCTTTCATTATGCCCGTCCTATTGTATGGCGCAAAAGTTTGGACGTTGACAATATCCGATGAGGCGTCTCTCGGAGTGTTTGAAAGAAAGATCCTGCGCAAGATTTTTGGACCTTTGCACGTTGGCGACGGCGAGTATTGCAAGCGATGGAACGATGAGTTGTTTGAGTTTTACGGCGACATGGGCATAGCGCAGCGAATAAAGATCCAGCGGCTACGTTGGCTGGGTCATGTCGTACGAATGGATATTAACGCTCCGACTCTCAAAGTATTCAATGCAGTACCAGCTGCTGGTAGCAAAGGAAGAGGAAGGCCTCCTCTGCATTGGAAAGATCAGGTGGATATGGACTTGGCTTCACTTGGTGTGTCCAACTGCCGCCGGTTAGCACGAGAAAGAAATGAATGGCGCGCTTTGTTAAGCTCGGTCAAAAGCGCGTAAGCGGTTAGCGTGCCAACCAAGAAGAAGAAGAAACCTTTTGATAGACTCCTTTTGGGAGACTGTTGTAGTTTGTTGATCCCTTTCCGAATAATAGGATTTGTCCAAGTCTGAAAAATAGCCATTCGTTTGCGCAATCACCTCCACGTTTGAATAAAATCTATTTTCCGTCAGCCATTTCTTCAAATTGGGCAACAAATAGCAGTTCGAGGTATACGAGTGGACCAAGTCTTGATAGTATGGGAGATGTGAAATGAATTGGAACTGAGGAGGATGGACTAACCAAAGGAGGATGGACTGGATTGTACTGGACTGTAATGTCTATTTGAGCTTCAATATTAAAGTCCACATTATCACATTGAGTGGCATGTGGCAACTTTTTGCATGACTGCTATTAGTTACTAGGGTACCACGTCGCAAGCAAATTTACTACAGGATTTGTTTTACATTAGACCTTGCGTGTGCAGCTTGGATCCAGACGTAGAGGAATGATAGATAAGTGACTTTGAGAGGGCATGTGAATAGATAGTTAGTATCGTGAGGAGTATCTCCATATGTCGCACATATATTGAGAATGTCGGGATCGATTCGGGATAGGTAGAAGCTCAACCTTCTACAATATTCAGGCCGTTATTGAGCGAAAGTTACGCGTTCTCACGGGCAGCTGCAACTCTTCTGCGTCTGCAATGGGTGGTGGTTGAACTGCGATAACGGCATTCGGCGGCAGGAGTTTAGGAAGGTGGTGAGAGTCTCCCGATAAATGTCGTTTAATGTCTGTCCATGATTAAATTATAGAAGGTTAGGTAAGTAATGACAAGGGCGCTTTGACACTCCCTTATTTTAGGGCAGTGTTGTGATCTTACGTTTCAGTCTTAAGTTATAGCGCGTCAAAGATGGAGCCCAACAAGCAAGAAATTCGTCATATTTTACGTTTTTACTACCTTAGAGGTAAAAATGCAACGAAGGCGGCGGCAAAAATTTGTAAAGTTTATGGGGCTGATACTGTAACAATTCGCACATCACAGCGTTGGTTCGATCGATTTCGTTCTGGTATAGTAGATGTCGAAGATGCACCCCCGTACTGGTAGGCCAATCGTCGTAGAGACTGATAAAATCGTTG
Organism: Anastrepha fraterculus; assembly: GCA_037575425.1. Classification (NCBI taxonomy): domain Eukaryota; kingdom Metazoa; phylum Arthropoda; class Insecta; order Diptera; family Tephritidae; genus Anastrepha; species Anastrepha fraterculus. Next base: position 105,332 of record JAYXIM010011564.1, on the reverse strand, counting down.
AAATTATCCAAAGAGACCGGCATGTGAGCATTCGCTCGATTAGTCAGGAACTAGGTGTAGACCACAAAACCGTTTGGAACCATTTGCAGAAGATTGGATTCCAAGAAAAGCTGGATGTTTGGGTGCCACACGTGTTGACGCAAATCGAATCAACGCTTGCGATTCTCTGCCCAAACGGAACGAACTTGACCCATTTTTGAAGCGGATGGTGACTGGCGCGGAAAAGTGGATCACGTACGACAACGCCAAGCGAAAAAGATCGTGGTCGAGAAGCGGCGAGCCGGCCCAAACCATCGCCAAGCCCGGATTGACCGCCAGGAAGGTTTTGCTGTGTTTGGTGGGATTGAAAGGGAATTATCCACTATGAGCTGCTCAGCTATGGCCAGACCCTTAATTCGGTCCTCTACTGTGAGCAACTTGACCGTTTGAAGCAGGCGATTGACCAGAAGCCAGAATTGGTCAATAGGAATGGTGTTGTGTTCCACCAGGACAACGCTCGTCCTCACACATCTTTGATGACCCGCCAGAAGCTACGGGAGCTCGGATGGGATGTCCTATCGCACCCACCATATAGTCCGGACCTGGCACCAAGTGACTATCATCTCTTCCGGTCCATGCAAAACGCCCTTGGTGATACCAAGTTGGCCTCAAAAGAACCTTGCGAAAACTGGTTGTCTGAGTTTTTTGCAAATAAGGAGGGAAGGGTTTTATAAAGGGGGGATAATGAAGTTGCCTTCTAAATGGCAACAAGTTTGCGAATAAAACGGGGCATATTTGACTTGAATCGGATAATTCTAAGTACGTTAAATAAAGCGTCAAATTTCGATCACAAATACGACATTTTTTTTCCCCAATCCAATACATAAAAAATGTTATTATCTCATTTCCTTTGAAAACAGTTTTGTGGTAATTATATTATGCGGCGTTGCGCTCAAGGCCAGCATCGTCCCAAGAGACTCACAGAAAATCGAATTTTATCGCACGAAATGCCAGAGCCGCAGCTAAACCAAATTAAATAATTATTGTAGAAGGGTCGTAGAAGAAGTGATATAATAAAATCTTCAAACAACACGCCAACAAAAATCCAATAATGGCATTCTTTGTTTGAGTACCCTAATCAACAGACAGACCGCACCCTTTCCAAAGCAGCGCTATTTGTTGGTGTGATACAAAAAATGAGGGCGTACATGAATATAATAAAAAAAGGCAGACAAGATGCTTCAAATTGGCAACCAATAAAATGGAAAGGAAAGGAAAGGAAAGAAATACGGGCAATGCTTATAAAATTATGCGGACGAGTTCGAGGGAACTTTCGGTTATCAGCAGCTGAGTGTTATGAATAATTTAGCGAATATCAAAACCTTTTCCTGCTGTTTCGTTATAAAAGCCTGACGTCATGCCGTAAATAACTGCTCCTAGCATGCATGTGGATATGTATGCATGTATGTATATGCACATATGTGCTTACATATGTATCTACATGTATAAATTATTAACTAAACAATCAGTACTTTTTCATTTTGTTTCCTAATTGAGGAACAATATTTGCTGAGTGATGAGTTGGCGCGCAGCAATTAATAAAATGTGTGTGTGTATGTTTGTGTGATATGTTAGTATGCTGTAGTAGTTGTTATCGATGAACGATAAATTTGTTAGATAAGCATATGACCATAGAATGAAGGTCACTTGAGCGATAGACGATTCGGAAACGTAGGTACGAGGTAAATGATGGGTAAATGGCGGGTGAAAACAAAAAGTTAAATATTTTCAAATATTTTCCAGAAAAGCAGAGTGTAATGTAATGTAATAAATATATGTATGTACACCTAATTCACTTTTTACACGCATTGTTTTATTTTAACACGAATATTTGAATGATTTGAATATGAATTTTTCTTAAAACTCATAGAGTAAATGGAGTGAGATTTTTCGACGCATTTACGAAGCGTTTAAGGACGTAGTCTGGTCAAATACTCATATTTTTTAGGAATTTTCTTTTTAAGAAAATAAAATGCGACCGTTTTGATTTTATATTATGTTATTATTGGCATTAAATTGTATTTTTTTTTAGGTGGCTTGTCAACAGGATTTTGGCTCTTCAGGGCATCTGAAACGAAAACGTTAAACTTATTATTATTCTGTAGGCTTGTCCTTCTGGCAGGTGTGATAATGGGAACATTTTTTTGAAAAAATAACGAAATGGCGGAACTTTGAAAAAAAAAGACTTTTTGAAAACTGTCAAACTGATTATTATTCTGTAGGCTTGTCCTTCTGGCAGCTGTGATAATGGGAACATTTTTTTGAAAAAATAACAAAATGGCGGAATTTTGAAAAAAGGACCTTTTGAAAACTGTCAAACTGATTATTATTCTGTAGGCTTGTGTTTCTGGCAGGTGTGCCAAATTTTTTTGAAAAATAACAACATGGCGGACTTTTGAAAAAAAGGCCTTTTTCAATATAGTTTTCACTTCGATTCTTTTGGGAACGTATCTATCGCGTAAAACGAGAATTAGTTGGATATCTATTTAGTTAGTAGAGAATATATTTTTTCACATATACTTTAGGCTGAGTTTATGGCTGAGTTCGAAAGTCATTAAAAGTACAGAAGCTACAATGTAGACCGCTCTAAAACGCAACCATCCCCCTTACCCTTACGCATTTGATACACGATAGATGCACAAACAAGGCATGGTTAAAAATTTAGTTACAGTTCAAATATTTGAAAATGGCTTCATTCGAAAAGTTGGAATAATTTTGTGTTTTTTCATCGCCGAAATCTCAAAAAACTTTAAAGTGAAATTTTACAAAGCATTTGGGCTATAGCATCGCAGTGATGTGTAAACAGAGTAATGTTACTGTACTTAACATTGTATTTTTCCATAATCGAAACTCAACTTTCTCTCGGTAAAAAATATTTCAACTTAACCTCAAACGCTAACTGTCGTTGTTGAGTTTTTTCTAACCTTCAAATAATAGTTACCTGACATTAAAGACAAAATCTGTAGATTTTTAAATTTTTTTTTATATTTATTTTTTTTTCTCTAAAGCGCATTTCAGAGTAATGAACTCGCATATATTTTGATACTTTTAACCTCATTCACAGTTTTTCTTATGCTCTACAATTTCAGTTGGTATTAGAGCAAGTCTGTAAAACTAGCGGCTGGTAAATTCATCAAATATTTCATTATTTTCGTGGAGTTCGGTTTTAACTAAGAAGGGTTTACAGGGTTGTGCATTGAATAAATCTACAAGATTTTTCTTTTATTACTTACTCCTAAATTTTTTAGTGTTTCACAAGTTGAAATTCAATTAGAAGGAGATTACAAACAGATTTGCGAGCTGGCGAAGTTACAAATTTTCGATGTGTCCAGTGGAATGTGTAAAACTTTAGTATGAAAAACCGAGTATGCAATCGCAGAGTGTGGTTAGTGGCCGACCAATCGACCGCGGATTCACATAATAATAACATCATATTCGTTATCTTGTATGAAAGCATGAAAAATTCCACCTATATGGATGGTGATTAGCTGACCTTCCTTAAAAAGCTATGGTCGAAAATTACAAAATAAAGTGACTAAGTCTCAAATGGCTCTATGTGATGTAGGCCTTAGACAAAGCTTTTAAGTTTTTATAGTTCATGTTTACCAGCAAGTTTTAAGAATATTTAAAGCAAATATTTAATGATCGAAAATGAAAAAAATAACTGTGGCCAAGTGTAAAATGACTCAGTGTAAACTAGGCCTTAGACAAAGTGTTATAGTTTATACAGTTAATGTTTTGTAGCGAGTATTAAGAGTTTTTAAAGCAATTACCTATTGATCGAAAATTACAGTATAACTGTGCCCAAGTGTCAAATGACTCAGTGTGAACTAGGCCTTAGATAACAGTTCTTGCTTACCTGAGAATATAAAGACTTTTTGAAGAAAAATTGAATAATGGTCGAAAACTACAAAATAACTGTAGCCAAGTGTCAAAACGCTCTATGTGAATGAAGCCTTTGTAAGGGTGTACAATTAATGTTTAGTAGCGAGTATTAAGAGACTTTAAAGAAAATATTCAATGACGGTCGAAAAGTACAAAATAACTGTCGCCAAGTGTTTAATTGCCTCTATGTGAACGAAGCAAACTAGGCAAATTTTATAAATTTGTACAGTTCGTATGTATCAGAAAGTATTAAGAGTCTTTAAAGCAAATATTTAATGATGGTCGAAAATTACAAATCAACGTGGCCAAGTGTCAATTCGCTCTATGTGAATGAAGCCTTAGACAAAAGTGTTTAAGGTTGTAACTTATTCAACTGCATTTAAAAGTCACATATTTCATTACGTTTTTCCTAACTTTCACTAAATTGTGTGTTCTGAATTTATAAATATTAAAAAACACACATCCCTTTTAAGTCAATTGTTGCAAATCTCTAAATTATAAATTTATTTAATAAATTTCTCAAATGTTTCTAACCCTAATCCTTTTCATGCTCCTCCAGGTGTTAGTACCTGCCAACCATTGCCATTAAATTTCACATTTTCAACTCTTCACAACTATCTAGTTTCGCCTTATTCCCTATTCTGCCAACTCATTTAATGTTTATTATTCAACATTTATGTAGTTACATTCATATTTTTTATGCGAAATAAATTGCATACAAAATGATTCAGCAGCATCCAATTATTTTCCATTGCAAGCAGCCCGCCCACAGCATCTCTGGCAGAACGGCACAACAACCGAACTCAACTCACCATCACCATCACCCTGGGTGGTGTGTCGTCTATCCATACACTTATGCAAACGAACTCACACACATACACATACATACCTGAATAGCGTTCTAAAACTATTTTATATGAACATTTTCCGCATACTTTTTCTCTCTTTTGTTCTTACTTAAAAATTTTCCATTGTTGCGAATGTTTAGTTGGAAATTTTCTAGCGGCAACTTTCTACAAAATATGTAGACAACGCAGTTACATGCATATGTAGTAGTTACTTACCTCCTCCACTTCTCTACCTATCCAAATGAATATGAATATGTATATGGCAACCTCGAGCAAATTCTAAAATTTCATTGTAAGCGCAATGTTGGTTGTGCATGCCCACGCTGCTGCCATGCCACACCCTCGCTTGCTCTTCTGCACCGCTTCAAACTATTCGTTAAATTCTTCACTCCCAGTTGTTGCTCTGGGGAGCAGCGCAGCTCTTCAACTGCGTTTCAGTTGCCAGTAGGGCTTAGCTTCCTATTCAATATTCCATAGTTGCTGCCTTTCTATCTTTCACGCTGCGTATTCACCCTTTTATTTTAGTTGTTCTATTGTTTTTTGAAGCATATGAAAATACTATGACTGGCATTTGTGCAACATTTTCCATTATCTGGCATTTTTGAATTTGTGTCTAGTTTACATATACACCGGTCTTTAATGGTGATTCATTGTTAAATAAAGTATGAGGCTTAAAAAATTAATTTTATTAAAATAAATTGCGTCTGAAGTCGGTAAAAATTGTAAGCTGATTAGCCTTATCCGAAATTCATGTATTTGAAACTTATCCTGTTGTATGATGATAACAGGCCAATAACCTGTTTACAGAATATTTGCTCTTAAATAATTTGCGTTTTGGACACCAAACCCTTCCGCAAATCCGAAGTAAAGAAATTGAAGTTGTGCTACTTCTCTTCTTCCCGATTGGCACGTTAACCACTTACGCGATTTTGGCCTAGTTTAGCAAAGCGCGCCAGTCATTTCGTGCTGCTAGGCTGGTTTTAAAATGAGCTACCTTCTTTTATGAAATATTTTCGCATACAAAATTGTCTTATGTAAACCATTCCATTTTGCATCACTTAGAAAAAAATTCTAGACTAAAAATACAACTGAACTTGATTGAATACCTTAGACAAGGCCTTTTATTAATAGCCAATTTTAGATTAATGGGAGCACTGGTACTCCACACATTTGTAGTGACAGTCAAGCTGCACTGAAAGCCCTTGCTAACCAACGCTGATTTTCGAAGTTAGTCGGTGAATGTAGTCTTGCAAAGCACATCAAAGTTTGTCTTATTTCAGTGCCTAGACATTGTGGTATTACAGGGAACGAGTAATCTGATAAACTGGCTAATGAAGGCTCTGCAAGTATGCCACTAGGCCCTGAACCCTTTCTAGGTGTCAATTCCGCATCGATGCAACTATGGATTGACGACTTCGTGCGGCCTAGCCACAGAGGTCGTTGGTCTGAGTTGAACTCGTACAGAGTAGCCCAGTGCTTTGTGAAAGCACCAAAAAGAAAATAGCGACCTTTCTCCTAAAACTCAACAGAAAGGACCTGAGAATACTAGTAGGTGTAATCACAGGGCACAACGCCTGTGCTCACCATATGGCTACCGTGGAAATCATTGACGATCCAATATGCCTGCCTTGTCGTGGAAATGAGGACAATGCAAAACATTTTCTCTGTAACTGTCCGGCGTTCTTTAGAATCAGACTTGGGCGGGATACGATATACTGAGTATGGCTAAAGTTCATACTCTTCCTCTTCCGGATCTCTTAAGATTCATCAATGAGTCCAAAAGATTTGTAGTGACCTTTTACCAACTACACTTTATGTTTTCTCTCTCTATTCTTTCTACTGAAATCTATCCGGTTGTAGTACAATGTTCTCCTGACTGAGTGCATGGATTTTTCCAACCCCCCACAAATCTAATCTAATCTACTCCACTCATTATTAGCAATCCTGCGAAAGAAACTTTGTTGAACACCAGCTTGATTCAGCTCAATGTGTTTAGACTCTTAGTTTCTTGGTTGCTTTAATTTTCTTTCAGCCAAGACGAATTATCGCTCATTCACGTGAGAAACTGATCAATGTGAAACAAGTGAACTAGCGAACTATACAGGTGAGTGTAGGTTGGAGTAAAACATCAGAGGAAAAGTTGCTTATAGCATTAATTTTCTATTAATCCGAGATATGAATTTCTCGCAATCAGAACTTCTCTAATGGAAAAGTGTTAATCAGCGCTAGTGTTTGTGATGTCCCATGCGCGCTTTGGAATAGTTTAGCAGTAAATCGAACTTTGTAAGCGCCTGGATCTTAAAATAATAACAATAACTGGCGTTGCTGTTGTTCTAGCAGTAGTCTGGACGACAGTCCTTGAACGGACATAAATAAGAAAATTTTGGATCACTGTGATCAGTGAAACTCCACACATTATTAGCAATCTTGTGAGAGAAACTTTCCTTGGTTTCCCGGTTGCTTTGATTTTATTTCAGCCAAGACGAATTGTGGCCCATTTACGGTGTGAACTACTCATTGTGAACCAATCCTAGTCGTTCTGATAACGTAGAACTGACTGTCGTGAGAACGTATTGAGTTTACATCCTTTGTTGGGTCTTTGGCCGAACTTTTGCTACTATTGAAAATGGTGAGCAGGAGATAAAATATTTGCGCGTAGTGTAAAGATAGAATGTATGTATGTTTGTATAATGTTTCAGGAGAATACAGAAGTAAAACAAGTGTGAAAATATTGATGCCAGATTGTTATTATTTAACAACACTCGCTTTAATATCGTATCTGGCAGCATCAAGATACAAAAATTCATATTCAAATTATTTAATTCACGTAAGCCCCAGCTTATAAAACGCCTTTAGTTAGAGCATCTCTGATGTGGATACATATGTATTTAAGTTTGACTGAGCCATCCTCAAGCTTCTCTCGCTCTTGCAGCACCTTTCATTGCAGTCGTAGCCAGCAGTCGAACGTCTCTTATCGATGTGTGCTGCCCAATGGAGTCACATAAACCAACAAGACCTTACTGCTCTTTGTGTATACTATGCCTCTGCTAATAGTACCCCTAAGGTACCTCATGACGCGTTTAACAGCCAACCAATGACCTTGACCAAGATTCTGCGCAAATCGGCTCAACAAATTAAGAGCCTGAGCGTTTGTATCCATTCGGACGACATGAGCCAGCCAACGTAACCGCTGGATCTTTATTCTCTGCGCTATATGCATGGGGTCGTAAAGCTTATACAGCTCTTCGTTCCATCGTGTGCGAGTTTTTAGTTTTGTTCGTCGAGACAGGACTAAAGTGGAACTTGTTGGTAAGAGGGATACTTCCTTAAGTTGCTCGTTCCAAATACGACTTGCCGTTTTGACATCATAGATTGACTTGACCAGATGACAAACTCTTCCGGAGCCATCCTCGAAACCCGCAGGTTACTTCATATACGACCACACCTCTTCATGTAACTCTCTATAAAGGAAAGCAATTGCGACGTCTAACTGTTGAACTTACAGATCGTATTTTGCTGTTATACCTGCAAAAAATTATACCTTACAACAGCAGCAAATGTCTCGGTGTAATCTATTTCGTCTTTCTGTGAACAGCCCTTGATAACAAGTCTCGCTTTGTGCCATATAAGCGCGCCACTAGCATCGCGTTTCGTTTTGTACTCCCATAGCCTTCGTGTTCGTGGATAGATTCGTGAGAAACCAAGTTTCATTGCGTGCGATTTTGCTGGGACGATGAAACTTTAAGCCCTTGGAGCTTCTTTGCATTGGTCAAACAATAAGGAAGATAATTGTAGTAGTAATTGTAGATAATTCCAAATGGCTCCAGTGGTTATCTGGAATTTTGTAACCGGCGCACTTAACAGCTGTTGATGAGTTTAAAACCGGCGGTAATCATTGTTAGGCACATTTGGAGGACGACCGCTGAGTTTATTTTCGATGTTAAAGTATGCTGAAAGTCATTCCAAGTTATCCGTGTCCAAAAACCCAATAGTTTCTCTACTTGCTGCTCAAGTGGAAATCAAAAATATCTTAGAATATTTGTCTTTATAGGTAAGTAAAATATGCTGGCCTAGTGCTAAAATCGAAATGCTCGAAATTCTCATGAAACAAATGCTTGCTTGCCTGCGTAGACCAACAGGCAACATAACGAAAATGGCCATCGCATGGAATCCGCAGGTCAGCTGCAGGCCCGGACGCCGAGCACATACCTGGAGAAGATAGACCCAGCTAGAAACTGTAGTCAAAAACAAGAGGCTAGAGAGAGATAAAATCTCTAGCTTTTTTAATACAGCCCTATGTTCCTTGTAGGAATAATGGAAAAAAATATATGCTAGCCCATTTTCTCAGAAAAAGACAGAAATTTCATATTGGACCGTCTAATAATTCAATTACCAAATAGCTGTGTTGTTAATTTCTTCAAGCTATGTTTGCCCTTCTGAGTGTGAATTTTTTCTCTTTTCCACTTTTAAGTAATTTCATATTTCATCTTTTTTCTTATTATAACTTTTTTAATTATTTCCATTATTTTGCATCTCAAATCCACTTCTATCAGTCACATTTTGGATTTGATTTAATGCCCAATCATTTGTTTGCGCTGCGCCACACGCAGCTCAGTGTATGTGGCTTGTATCAACAGCCTCATTCCCAATTCGCATCCTTTCCGGCCCTTTCTTGTCTGCACCGCCTCCGCGCTGTTTTTGGGCCGCCGTTGATCTTTATCTTCTTCACATGTCAGTTTCGGTTACGCTTGGCCACATACACATTCTCATGACGAGCATTAATCAGCAAATATTCTTACATTTTTTGCTGCTTTTGGCAGCTTTCGAGTATGGCGAATTGTGTTTAGTGATAGCGGGGCGTTGTGTGTTTGTCACCCACAGTTCAAACTGATTGATTGATTATTTCCTTTGTTGTTTTGCCTTAATATCAGCGAAGTTTGAGTTTTAGCCTGCATTAGGCGAGCTTTATTCACATGCACGTGTGCATGTGTGTGTGTGTGTGTGTGTGTGTGTAGGCAGCTGGAGTTGATGTCACCTCCGGTTCAGTGTTTGCCTGCATGCTTCTAGGGCTTGGCCCTTTTCTACGTTGCATTTGCATTTTAATGACTTTTGGTGTGAAATTAAAGAATTTTGTGTTTAGTCATTAAAGTGAAAAACTGCTTGTTGCAATGTTGCCAATTTTCATTTGCTGGATGCGCCCCTACAGAGTATTACGAAAATTTGGTGATTAATCAAACAAACAATCGAAATTATGAAGGGATACCAGCACAACACCTTAACTTCGCTATCAGCTGTTGTGTACTATGTGAAATGTGGCAACAACGCAGCACACGCGGGTTCATTGCACAACATCCTTACTTAATTACAAGTTTTGCTGTTTAGTTCAACAAACAAACAATTTCAACAAAAGTTATATTTAAAACGCCAAGCAAAAAGGATACAGACACTCACTCAAAATGCGGTGCTAGACAGCTACAATAGCAACAACAGCAACAAGACCAACAAAAAATGCAGAAACACCGGCTGTCGTAAAAGTGCTACTATAGCAAAAACAACCACCACCATCGAGACGTTAACGTGTCAACAACAGCAGTACTATGCGAGTAAAGCAGCAACAATAAAGTGCAAGCAAGCATACCTACAAACATAGTCAGCCCTCTGTCAGCTGTCGCTCTTACTTGTAGCTGTCTAAGCCGACATTACCATTGCGCCGTGTATGCCAGCAAATTGTGTTGGACGCAAGATTTTGCATAGAAAATTACTTTTGACATTTAAAGGACGTTGAAAGCTATAAAATTTTCTATACTTCATCAGACATACACACACACACAAACACAAACACATACACATACAACGTTTCTGTAATCCTTTTTTCACTTATTCAACTCTGCTATGCCTCGCTTTACTGCCGGGTCGCAAAGGTTATAAAGCCCCGTTATTGATTAAATGTGGCAACGGTGCGAAGCGCATGCGACAGGTTGCCTGAAGGGATTTTCACACACACACAAGCACACACATAAGTATAACCCTATATACTATATATGGATATACAGTCGCTTTCATCTTGATAGAAGCGCAAGTCTGGTGAAGGGCACAAAAAATGTAAAATGTACAAAACATAGATTGGGTTAAGATTTAATCTTTAATAATAATACGAATTAAGAAAATGCACTTTAAATTAAAAAAAAACAAAGACAAGATTTACTTGAACTGCTAGTTGGCATTTGTTGAAGCCTGAGCCACCTGCCAGGCGAGTCAAGAGGCAACTCTTCGACTACGCCGACGAGATCCAGGACCAATGACACACGATTGCAGCTACTGGATCGGACAGTATAAACGACATTCGTCGGGCGACTCTCACCACCTTTCTAAACTACCGAACCCCGAATGCCGTTATCGGATTATTTTTATATCGCAGCGTCAGCTGCCCCGTGAGACCCGCGTAACTTTGACTCAATTACGATATGGATATTGTAGTAGGTTAAACTCCTACATATCTAGAATAGACTCCGACATATGAAGGTACGCGGCACGATACTAACAACCTATTCACATGCCCTCTTAAATCCATTCATCTAACACCCATCTCCGTCTGCACTGAATTTGTCGAAACAGCACGTTTTCTGGACCTACCGTTAGATGAGTTAAGTAGACAACTGCTAAACCAACAACCACCTTTTTTTTGTTGTTGTTTATAGTAGGAGGATGAACTGGAAAGTTAGGAAGTCTAGTGACAAAAACAACAATATATACATATATATTTTTTTGTTTGTTTATAGTAGAAGGAAGAAGCCATCGAGCGCCTGCACGCAAATTTTTTGTTCGCTAAATTATAATAATTTCAAAATTTTTGCTGATTGAGCCACAACGAAGATCGGTCGACTTAACAGCTTTGGGCTATATTCAGTGGGGCCATTTGAGAGAGTAAAGGGGCTTATGACAAAAGAAAGCAAACGCAATGGTAGCTTTTAAAGATAATTGTACGTTAATTTTATAGAGAAATTCACTAGAAGAATCAGCATCGCATCTATTAGCGTGCACTTGAGCGACCTTTGGATAATCGTTCGTATCACTTCTCATTCATAAATTGTACTCGTAGATCCTCTACTACGTCCTACTCAAAATATGTTTCATTTGAATATAAAAAAATAATTCGATCTTGAAAGATCCTATAGTTAATAAACTAAGTTTCTGATAAGTAAAAGTGCTAAGTCATTATAGATTATTTCATCAACATTTCACAGAAATGAAGTGTCAAAAATTCAAAAAAAATATGTAGCGTCCTTTGAAACAATTACAGCTTGAAGCTCGATAGATTGCCACGCTTGGCTAATAATAATGCAAAAAAAAATGTGCCATTTACCAAAGCAACATATTATTATGAACCCAACTGTATGCATAAATGTGGCTGAATTTATGTGTTGCTACCCTCCAAACGTATTGCACAGTATCCCTCGTTCCTTGCGGGTCTTGCAGGGAGCGGGCAATGCAGCGCCAGTGGCACGTTGATGTAAACCAGCACAGCTGTGCCGTTCTCTACTTCGGTATAGTGTTGTGTTCTTGTTTTTGCCAGCTCAATTCATGTTGCCTCTGCTGTGCCCGGCTGCCATGTATTGCAAGCATGTATGTATTTGTGTTTGATGTGAGCTGTGCAGGCAGTTTCCCTTTCTTATATGGATGTAGTATGTAGTTTTTCAATCATGTGCTGCCTTACCGTTTTCTCGTCCTTTTTTCATTTTGCTGAGGGTGTATTTTTGTATTGTTGTAGGTCTGCTGTGGAGTCCTTCAGTTGCTGCGCGCTCGACAGGTTTCCGTTTTTATTGCTTTTACATATGTACATACATGCATACATACTCACTTACATTTTTACCTTTTATTTAATTTCTTCCGTCCACTCCCTTTGCGTGCAACTTTAATAATACATTCGCCGCTTGGCAACAACTTTTTACCGGGTACAAGGCCCCTGTCCGGTGTTCTGTATTGTATTCAATTTTTTTTTTTTGTATTTTATTACTTGTCTTGCTTGCTTGGCAGTCTGCCGTTTCACCTCAATTTCAATTCGATTTTCATTTCTTTATATGTAGGCGTTGGTTTGATTGCTTTTCTCAAACATTTCTTAGAGTAAACTTTTTTCATATATCATTATTATTGCTCACGTTCCTTTTGCTGGGTCTTCCAGTCACACCAATTGCACTTCTGATAAGTTTTTCGTCCTTCACAAAAGTTGTTCATGCCAAGAAAACGAGCAGTTCTATGGCAAGAATTTTTTCCTGATTTAAGATTCGCAATATTTTTCGACTAACTTACATCGTCTCCTACCTTTTTAATAACAGTTGTGAGTATATACATACATAATTCCGCATTGGTGTAGGTGTCGCCGCATGCCTACCTTGATAAATAAATTCTGAAGTTTTTTTTGAATACACGTGTATTGGAATTTTGATGACATTTTTCTTCTGAGTGGAAAAAAACAGGTGGTTTCGGTATCGCATTTCTCAAACGTGCCATGCATATTTAAATGATTTTGTGTAGGCACGTATTTATGTGAGTAGAAACCCTGTAGAAAAGATGCCGCTTTCGAAATTAAAGCAGCGTGGTGCAGTGCGCCAACCTAACCCGCTCTGTTACATTAACAGCTCTGGTTGAATGTAGATATCTGCTCGTTGTACATCTCATAATGGTATCAAAACGGAGCTTTAGCGCCTCTATTTGTGGAAATACATCATGATTCCTAAAATGTTCGAATGAAATTTTTGATCTCGCCAACTGAAGTGAATATTCCAGGCAATTGGTGGGCAAACGGTTGACGTTTACTGAAAATCAATACCCATTCGCCATATTCGAAATTATTTTACATTGTCTCGAATGAACTTTATCAAACCTTTTTTAAATCATTGTCCGCCATCCGATGCAGAAAAACCGGCGAAGATTGCTCCTAAACAGTGCGTGGCAATAACAGTAAATATGAGAGTTTCCTCCTTCTGAGATGAGTTTTTCCTCCTTCTACTTCTTACTGCTTCTACAGCAGCTTCCAAAATACCGTCCAGCCTTTCTGCGTGGTTTTCTATTAGACATTGTCATTTAAGTACTTTCAGCACCTTTTCAGGGCGTCCACATATCACTCATTTGCTGGAAAGAATACCATAACCAAAACAAAAAAAAAATTGGAAAAGCATACAGGAATAATCACCAGCTCTTCACTTTAGCTACGCAAACAAAATTATGGCGATATCGATAATTCAATAGTTACTCATTGGATGGAAAATGCGTCCTTACTTTTACTTACTTATGTACTTAGATGGCACTAAAACCGTATGCCGGTTTTGCACCATCTAGCTCGGTTCGCAGCTTGCTGGCGCTAGTTGGTGACACAAATTGCTGTCAGGTTATGCCTTACTTGATCTCCCCAACGTAGATTAAGTCTTCCCCTTCCTTATCGTCCACCAGTGGCTTCCCTCTCGAAGGACGGCCGTGCCTGAGCACTTTCGTTCATCCTCGCGACATGCCCAACCCAGCGCAGTCGCTGTATTTGGAAACGTTTCACTATGTCCACATCTCTGGATAGCTCATACAGTTTGCTGTTCCATCGGATACGAAACCCATTTTCCGAAGAATTTTTCTCTCCAACGCGCCCAATGCTCTCTCATAAGTTGTCATCATCGTCCAAGCTTCTGCGTCATATACAAGGACGAGGATGATTGAGCTTACTTTTACTTACTTTTAGACTTTAGAAACTTTGAAGCTATTTTTCGCAAGTTTTCAATTTCATAGTTGAGACGTGTTATTGTGTTCGCTTCCGATCACCTTTCGGTCGTGGATGCCTTGAGCTCCGAAATGCTGTATTTTATTTTATAATTTTAATTTATAAAGAAGAAAAGTGGCTATGATGAAAATTTAATGTTTCATGGCTAGCCCACATCAAAATTTTTTCGGAACATTTTCTTATTATCTAAATAGTTTTTAAGCCGATTAAGTTGAAAAATGGTTGTGATAAAAAATTAACTGTCAAAGTTCAGGTAGAGTAGACCCAACTGTCATATATTTGCTCCAAAAATGGAGGGGCCTACAGTTTCAAGCCGACTCCGAACGGCAAATATTTTTATGAGGAGCTTTTTCATGGCAGAAATACACGCGGAGGTTTGCCATTGCCTGCCGCGCTTAGGGCGGCCGCTATTAGAAAAATGTTTTTCTTAATTTTGGTGTTTCACCGAGATTCGAACCAACGTTCTCTCTGTGAATTCCGAATGGTAATCACGCACCAACCCATTCGGCTACGGCGGCCGCCGTCTTGGAATAGCTCAAGGTAATTTCGACTAAGAACGAACGAGCCTTGCTTGGATTGATAATGAAACACAAGCCCTATAGATAATATCTCAAATTTGAATCGACAGATACACAGATGACACAATTTCGACTCTTCTAGTCCTATGAAATAAATAATTTACTTGATTTCGGGAGTTCGTAATATACCAGTCCCTTCTTATACTCATTTTGATATAAACTCAGCGGAGTATTAATTTTCAGAAATTCACAAAAAGTTCTTTTTTTTATTCTCGAAGTTATTATTTATATCCGTTGCATAAAGCGAAAAGTGTGACATGTTGAAAACTAGATCCTATTTAATGTATAATTTTTTTTTCACTCGTACAACCTTGCCAATTAAGATTCCACTAAAGTTCTCTTGTAGCATCTAATACAACTGCATAAACTGCCTTCAACATCAGCCACTCTTTCACATTTTGATTGCTAAAGATAAAGATCTCTTCATTACCCAACTGGTTTGTATCTGTTCTTAAAAATATTGTTGATTTTTTATTCAAGTTGATGTTTTCCCTACAGGCAGGTGGCTGCACGCTTATCAACAACGTTGCCAAATTTCGGGCATCCGTTTGTGACAGTTATTAATGATATGCGTTTTTAGAAATTTTATGCGTCAGCATGAAGTGAATTATTTGGGTTGCCGTTTATTCGATGAGACACATCGGGTGGCAGCAGGTAGCATATCTTTAAGCGGATTTGTTGAAATTTAAATGTCTGTGTGTAGGTTAGTTAATTTCTATTTGGTTAAAAGTGGGCTTATTACTGACAATTTCTTTTCTAATAACCTTTTTGATGACTTTAATATTAGATATTAAAATATGTAAACGGACTTCACAGCGAAAAAGTGAGCAGTTCAACTTCTCTCAATTCGTACACGGAGTAAGTGAGCTAGAAAATGTGATAAGTTCGGGACTTAACAAAATGTTTGACGAAATCCATAGAATCGCACTGAGTTGAGGAGGTATGCGTGTATGTATGTGAGACTCTTGGAAATGTTGATTTCATATTACAATATAAAAATATATTTTAAAATGGACGATGAGGATCATTCTTTTCTTAATTCAATGGTCACTAGTACAGCCCAAACACAAGTAAGCTTGAACTAAGTCGAAGAGATATTTTTAGAAATAGTATATTGAATTTTGAGGTAGTTGGACTCCAAATGGCGTACTGAGCAAACTGAAGTCTCTTTTGGAAGAAAGTTTGCTGTGATTTCTTTGAAAATAATGCTATCGAGCGATTCAGTTACTATTTTTGCGGTTTGGTTGAAACTTTCTTTATTACTGGCTGCAAAACAGAGCACCAAGCTGCCGTTGACTTATATCCGGACGAGAATTGCTGACGGAAAGTCCCAAATTCTTAGTTAAACATAAAATAAAGTTAGAACGCGCCTAACAAAATTCAAAAAATAAAGTAAGAACGAACGAGCCTTGCTTGGATCGATAGCAAAACACAACCCTTAAAGGTAATATCGGGAGAGCATTTTCATCAGTCTAAGGTTGAGCAACTTTGGGTCCGTTTGGTTTGGGTATGAATAGAATCAAAAGTCTCTCAGGTTGTTTAATAAGGTTGGCAAGTTCAGAGAGGAGCGATTAATGCCACCCGTTCCACCATCTCCATTTATTTTCATATTTGAATAACTCCTCTACAGATACACAGATGACTCAGTTAGGATAAGACGTCGGAGATATTTAAAAGCCTTAATGTCAACTATTCCAACTATACATAATTTTTCTTAATACATTAAATCTTTCATCGCGTCTCAAGGAAAAGATTATTGAGAAGTTTGCCTGAGTGCCTAGCGGGCTTGGCCAAATCAATCAATTCTCTAAAGTAACTGGAAACGTGTGAATGAATTTAGTTTGAAATCATATTTTTTTGGCTCTTCGTACGGACCGAAACTTTGTTAGAGACATTATTTCATGGCGAAACTTTTCTCAAAGCTTTACATAAATTATTTTAGTTTGATTTTGCAGCTTTTTATTTTCTGGCTGAACAAGTCACCTTCTTGTGCTAGCTTCAAAATGCGTTTGAATAGCGAAAGGGCAAAGTTCTTCAAAGGCGATGCACTTAAAAATTTTGTTTTGTAATTAAGCCGGGCAAAGCTTAATGGCATTTTAATGTTTTTTTTTTTTTTGTTTGTAATTTCTCATTGCAAATCATTCGAGCATTGCTCTGAGATCCAGTCTTTAAGCTTCTGAGTATTTTCTGATCTAATGATATCTTTTTGGTTGGCGTCAAAATGCATCTAATAATAAAATTGTAAACCGACCTTCTCCGTCAATTTTGCTGTTTTTATTCTTTTTTTTTAACAAAACGATGGTTCTGCCTGTAACAGTAGATCGTCGATCGTAGAGCTCAAGCTGAAATAATATTTTTTGTGGCTTCCATGCGTCTAAGACACAATCGTGTGGCTCCTACTAGTACAAACTTAACACATTAAGCCTAACGAAATTTCTCCAATTTGAGTTGTGTGTCTAAAGTAGTTACTATAAATGGAATATCGTTCTTCGCATATCAAATCAGGTTATTTTGTGAAGACGATTGAACCCTTGAACCTTTGGACTGCTTTCCATTTCGCTCACACACGCACATTAATTAGGGCTACCATGGCATACTTGGCTTCCAAAAAAGTTTTGCTACTTTTTGTGTGATTTTTTTTTTCTCCCCTTGTATGAATAAATTGTAATTGCAAATCAACCTCAAATTGCATGCGCATAATTTCGTATTTCTACGTATTCAATGAAAACTTTAATTATCCTGTGCCATGTCCTTCGCTTTTAAAGCGATTCCGGATCACAGTTGGGTGTGGTTGGTTGGTTGGTTAGTTGACTGGTTGATTGGCCAAAGGGCAAATGGCAAATGGCGAGTAGCAAAGCGCCAAAGGACGTGTGTTGTCTGTGCGACAGTGCGTTTTCGAGAAAAAAACTTAAATTGCAGGAAAATTTAAATTCTCCACTTTTTGTTGCTTCTCGTTCTCGTATGCCTGTTTTGGCTGGATTTGGCTTGGTTGGCCGCGCGGTTAAAGTGTTGTTTTTTTGTTTCTTCATAAAGCCACTGCTGTGTTGCCGCCCACATATAGAGACCTGCCACCGTTTGGCATTGTCCAACAACGTTGTTGGAAAATGCCAGCGTAGGGGGGGAAATAATAATAATGGAATGGAACAGAAAACATAAAATGCGCAATAAATTGCGAAACTATTTCGAAAAACAAAAATGAATGGCCCTCGTTAGGCGAACAACGACAACAACGGAAAGCCCACAAAGACTATATAAAACGAGTACAATAAAAAAAAGCATGGCAAGGTAAAAGGAGTGGCAGGACGTAAACAACTCTGGGCACAGATATATGCCCGGTATATAAGGTTCCATGAGTAGCGGTGAATCCGAGCGGGAGAGTGTTGGGAAAGTGCAGATGTGTTGAACGAGTGAATGTGCCGCACACTGAGCGACTACAGACGTATGTATGCATGGCTCTGTGTGTGAGTGTGTTTGGGTTGGATTTGTTTTGCTTGTTCTATTTTCGTAGCTGTATTGCTGGGAAGCATTCCTTGTCGGGTGGCCAGGCTACCAGGTCCCACGTACATACATACGTACGAAGTGAGCACCTCAACATTTTCAGCTGGTGCTTTATTTGCGTATTAACTACTACTAAAACGGGTTGCCGGCTGACGCAGAATTGGCACGGACATATCTACCGACTGTGTCAACATATACATATGTATTATAGTATGTATGTGTGTGCATATGTATGTATGTACAATTATATTAAATACAAACTTTCGTTATTCCCTTTAGTTTACTTGCGTAATTCATCGTTTTACTCTCTGGGGTGGAGCCGCATGGCTCAGTGGAGGCGCTGTGTGGAACTTTGGGGTAAACAGTGCAGTAACCCAGCCGGGCAAGCAATAAAAAAAGAAAAATAGAAAAAATGGAAATAAAAGCAAAGAACTGCACGATTGAATATAGTAGAGCTGTTGTGGTGACTGCTAGCTGGCACAGCGCTTCTTTCCGGGTCGCCGCCAGCTACTGTTGCTGCCGCTGCTGCTGTTGGTGGAGCTGGTGCTTTGTTGCTTCATGGAAATGTAAATTCTCTCAGCTGTGCGATAGTGAGGCAAACGAGTTGAAAAACAATTCCCTGCCATGAGTCCCCTAACGAATGAAAATAGAAGCCAGATAAATGCATAGCTAAAACATGCAACAACAATGGTAGGTATGAAAGTTTCAGATTAATTTTGTTGTTGCCAGCTCATGAACTAAAGTCATTTCGAGGAATTGTCTTCTGTGTGCATCAGGGATGCCTGGCATGGAATTAATATTTAAAAAAGCTTTCATTCAAATTTCAGTCACAGCAAAGCCTTAGAGATTCTACACGAATACTGCAACTTACGCTGAGCGCTCATTTCAAGCAACCTTATTTCGTTGAGTAAGTTTAGTGCATCTGAGCTAATATTAGTGCTGTCAGTTCTGGGAGTCTATTTCAATTTAAATAAATTTACGTTCTTATTAAATCCGGAAACAATTCAAGTAACTCACAGTTTCCGACTACAGGGTACTTAACCCTCGTGGAAGCAGCTAAACATTCATTTTGGTCCGAGCTAATATGTACAACCGAAGGCAGGTGCATCACTCGACCAATTTCCTGGAAAAATAAATGAATTTTAATTGCGATCCTTACGATGTCCAGGAAAGAGAAATTTCCGTAATTCTATCTCTTCCATCATAACTGTCCTCGAAGTGCTGGCTTCCCTGGAATCCGAAGCGCATTCTCCGAAGTGTACAACATTTGCAAAGGCAGTTTTGAATATCTATGGGTAGAAATAGTTATGGTGGCTATGTGCCGAATAGTCCATTCGACCGTTTGTGCTATCCCTTAGTAGTCGAATGCTTGGTTTTGAGAGTCTTACGACATTTGTTCATCGAGTGACTGCGAAAATGTATACTCTGCAAATTTTCACTTTAACCTACCTGCTGATAATAGATGTTCGAGCATTTGCCTTAACTTGTAAATACATAAGATCTATGGGGCTGAAAATCTTGCACTCAGTTTACCGAAGTCGTCCTGCTTCTTTTTTCTGAGACACATTAGAGACTTTTCGTAGATGGACTGTTTTTTTTTTTGAACAAATTATAGTAGAGATAAACGCTATTTCGTCGACGAAGTTCTCGAACTCATTGGCAATCCAATGGAGTTGATCTCGAGCTGATGGCTTACAACACAGGCCAGAATTTAGGGGTAAGAGATCCGTCCTGTTTAACGACTTTGCTGTCACTCCAAATCATTGATTTCGGTTTAATAAAACTGCAAAGCTTGGAGATCTGTAAGCTTCTCTCAAGTAATAATATTTTCATGTCCGCTATTTTAACCATCTGAATGTATTCAGTGTAAATGGACTATTATTCCGTTGTAATGGACTATCATTCAGTTGTCTAAAGCACGAAAATTTAGCTCCGCTTGGTTGCATGTTCAGCTGTCCAATGGAGGCAGACTGAGGTAGATGATTCCATACGTTTTGCTCCCTTGATACCTGCCAGGTATAACTGAGCGAAATAATCGAGTAGTCTCATATGACCTTGCAAACTAACCAGAAGCACCCAGTTGTATTAAAACTTTTAGTTTCCAGCTCTGTGATAGTGGAACGGCAGTTCGTTGCCTGCCACTATAGGCCAGTAAATTCTCTACTTTATAGGTTATGTGACCTTCGAAACTTACTACTTCAAAATAAAAGTGAAGGCTCTCGCTTTGGCATAAAACCCGTTTTCTGAACCAGAGTTGCTCTAATAATAAAGATTCTACTGCAATAATGACTTCATAGGGAGGGTTTTTGGGTTTAGCTAACCTTAGTCAAAGGAATCAAAGGAAGATTGTTCGTTGGGGCTTAACAAATTTGCTATAAGCGTACTCGGGATATTTTGAATCCAATGTTGGCAACAAAATCTCTCTCTCAAAAATGCTAAATTAAAGGAGAGCTGAAAGCGACTCCCAGTAGTACAATTTTATGTTTCCAATTCAAATTTTATTTACTGTCTAATCATGCAAAGGTAAATGAGGCTGATTTTATCGCTTCTTTAAAATTTCCTCTACATTTAATGGAGTCATTACCTAGAGTCTCCATAGTAATTCCGCTTATAGAGTAGCACTAGTTTTCTTTAGGTACTCAAGTTAAACTTTTTTGTCTTGAGATGGCAATATGAGACTCCCAAAGTATGACTTTCCTTCCTAAGGATGATAGTTTACCAGGTTTGGCCATCTTGGCTATGGTAAGTAAACATGGGAGAGGAACTTCGGCTGCCAGGTCATAGGGGACTCGGCAGCAGAATTTTTCCCCCTGATTTCATACGTATTCAACACACTTTTCCAATCAGTCGTTGTTCAGACCAAGGATGACAATCTGGTTAGGCCAATTGGACTGTCGCAAAAGACAAAATTGTGAGAGTAACTGCAGCTGCCACATCCACGGAGATTCGACAGCGGAATTCGCAAGAATGATAGATTACCAGATTTCTCCTTCAGCTATGGTGAAAAATGAAATTGAGCGAATAACTTCGGCCGCCTCGTCACCGGGGGCTTACATGTATTCAGACACTCGTCCAATCAACTTAAGTGTAAACTGAGTTGATTATTTTCGTATTTCACCAACACAATTTCAGTTTTTCGTAAACAAAGCGCTGTCAGGAGCCCCGTTACGTCAGTCAATCAGCTGTTTCTTTCAAAGTCGGTTAATGGTCTGTGCTTGGCCACACCTCTAAAAATCGTTTCACCATACTTTTTTCCCATCCTTTTTAATTGACTTTTTTTGTGCTTATTTTTAATTTCTATGCGCCAGTACAAATGCAACTACAATTTTTATGTGCTCTCTGGCTGCCAATTCATGTGCCTGCTCTGCTCTCTTTGCGTAACGGCTCTTTGTCAGAGCGTCAGTTTATTTTTGCCTGGGCAGAATACTCTCACATACATACATACGAACCCTCACACGAAAGTGCATATGCCTCTTTGCATTTTGGTCTATAAACTATATGCACACACATACATATACACACATATATTTATATACAGGGTTTGTTTTGTTTCTTTGCACATTATATATCTACCGAAGTACTCGCATTTACATGCGATACACCAACAACAACAACATCGTCTGCTTGTGAATGATGTGGCCCAGGCAGACAGTAGTCGTGTTTTTGACATCGTCGTTGTCCTTTCATTACTTCTTCATTCTTGTCGTTGTTGTATCCAATCGCTTGCGTACTTTTGCTGTTCTTGTTATTGTTGATGTTATTGTTGTTATCACTGCTCTTTGGTGTAGTTTGCGTTGAGTTGGGCGAAAGGGCGCAGTGACTTTAAAGTTGTGGAAGGGTGTGGAACTTTAGCGCACGAAAACAGGATACCACGACGACGACAACGACAACAGTGTCAGCCGCCAACAGCAATAAATAAAAACAACAAAAAACAAGAACAAAGTTACATGTCGCTGTCGCTAGCGAGAGGCTGAAAATAACAAGCACCAAAAACAACAACGACGCTGCCTTGCCGGCTGAACAGAGCACGAAATTGTGTTTTGATAACTGGGTATGTGGTAAATATATTTTCATATGCATATACTTGCATACATACGTACATATATACCTACATATTTAGGTAAATACAAAGTTGTCCATGCATACATAGATGTGTAGCCGTCGTTAGATACCTTTATATATTTTATATGTATATTTGCACATGCATATGCATGTATGTATGCCCTTATATGAATGTCTGTATGCATATGTATGTATGCATTGTTGTCATATACCGGCACGTTGGCATGCCAAACCTTAAACGGCACACATACAAATAACTGCTATATAACGAAACTTTATAGCTGGCAGCAAGGATGATATGGCGTATGTATGTATGTATATACAATGTACTCATGTACATGCATACATAAATACATATATGTATGAATTTGCTGAGTGCTCAGTTTGCTACTGATGCTGTACATGAACGCATATCGTAAATGATTTTACTTACATGCCCACACACGCACACATATGCAAATACATAAGGTCTGTCTGCTGCTTGGTGGCGCAGTAAAAAATTATTGATTTTCGCAAAAAGTTTTACTCCCCATTTACTCTCCGCTCTGCCCTAATGACTCTTCGTCGCGGTTGCGTTGTTTTGATTGCAAAAACGAAGTGAAATTTTATGTTCAATTTCGTGCAATACAACAATAAAAACCAAACAGCTACAAACTTTCATGAAAACTCAGCAAAAGTTACAAATTGGAGAAGAAAAACAAAAATTAAAATACACAATGATGGCAAAACAACTAGAAATTGGAATCGTTATGGCCATTTTTGTTCGACAATTTTCGGTATTTGTGTGAGTTTTTGTTTATTTTTGTTCAGTAACAAAGTTTGAAAACTTGGCAATTCTCACACTTTATTATTTATTTAATTTTCTTTTCTTGTGTTTTTTTTTTGGAAAGTTTCCTTTTTTTGTTTTTCGTAAATAAAGTTTGTATTTTTTCTTTTTTTGTAACTTTCTATTTTGTGTAAAATGGTTGTTTGGCCTACCTTTATATTTAATTTTTCATACTTGGTTTTTTTGTGTTTTGAGTTTTCTATGCTACTATTTTTTATAAAAAATTTCACGGTGTCTGCTTAGCACAAACGAGAAAAATGTACATTCTGCACACAAAGTGAGCATTTTAATGCTTAAAAACTGAGCACCCAATAAATAAAGAATCGTAACTTTTTTATATACAACTTTTTCATATAAGCCACACTATCGGAAGATTTATAATTTTTGCAAATGTCGTCTTGGGAACTAGATAGCGCAAGCATACAAACAGACAAGCGATGGAGCGCGCAAATGTCAAAATAAAAATTTCCATCACTCAAAATAATTTTTCTCTATTTTTATTTTGTAAAATATTATTTAAAAACAAAATTGGATGATTAATTTTGAGCCACCTTGTATGCGTCAAGTTACCCTTGTTATCCAAAGTCGATGACCCTGCTCCATGTCATGCTTGATGAATAAATGATTGATTATGTGGGGTACACATTATCGAGCAAGTTCAACAGCTTTGCTCAAATTTCTCTTGTTTGCAAGTGTGGTCGTCAGTTGCTCTCCAGACGGTTAATGTGAACTGCAAAATATCATTTAAGCAGAAAATTCGAGCTGAATTCAACTCTGGTGTCTAAATCACGTTATGAATTTTGGAAAATAAATACTAAACACCTATAGAAACGTGTTTTTGTGAATTTTTACCCCAATTTTTCTCAAAAACTTACGTGCACTTACAGACTTCCGCCTCAGACTCAATTTAAATCTTAAATTTTATATTACAATAACAATATGTATGCAATATCCAAAAAAATATAAACAGTTTTAAATAAAAATGGGATTAATCCTGTAAGACCCAGTGATAGGAAATTTACTCAAATATCCGTTTTTTTACGTGTGCATTAGCAGTAACCCCGTAGCTGAGTGGGTGGATGCGTGACTCCCAATGGGAAGTGCACCAATTCGAAACCCCGAGCACGAAATACTAATTGATAAAAAAAGTTGTTTCTAATGGCAATGGCTGACAATGTAAAACCTCCGTTTGTATTTATGCCATGAAAAAGCTCTTCATAAAAATCCGTCTGCTGCCGTTCGGAGACGGTGTAAACCTGTAGGTCCCTCCAATTTGTGGAAAACATCAAGACGTACACCAGAAATAGGAGGAAGCGCTTGGCCAAACACTTTGTGCCTTCTCTATTGATCAGCACCTGCTGATTGGCCTTAAGTTTGTGTAAATATTACATAATAAATTACTTTCATACATAATATATTCTGCGATGATGTCGAGGAAACACTTGAGAACCCTGAATATTGCGAGAATGCAGTTCCGGTCCACTATTAAACGGACAAGAAGTGTTGCAAATTTCGCGACTAAGAATTTATGATACCTTAGCGGAATTTTTGTTTTCCTGTATGAATTGCGTTATGAAGCCCTTAATGGTCGTTTTCTTAAGTGAAAGTGATATTATTGAAGAATTTGTCGTTCGTCGCTTTTCTGTTCAGCAAGATTGTCCACCGCAGTAAGTAAGCAATACCGCTACGAAATTCAAGCTGCGAATTATTAATTCTCCAGTCTCAGCCAGCAGTTATTATTCAAAGGAAAAGTTCTGTGCCAATAATAGGATATTAAGGGGGGAGCCTGGTTTATAAGGTCAAAAAAATCAATTTTTTTTTTTTTTCGTTTTAAGCGTTTCCTAATATATTTCAGAATATTCACACAAAGTTACAGAGCCTTATTCTCAATATTTTCGTAGATACAAAGCCAAAGGTAGGCGAGCGTTAGGTAGTTACGCTGTGACAGGACGGCTATAGTACAAACTTTATCTTCTTTTCTTGACTTTTCATTTTTATGATTTCTTTGAATTGGCGTACTTGAATGAAAAAAAACTAATAAACCTTTTGAAATGAATCATAGCTTGTTCCCTTCAGTATTAAATTCTATTCTATTTGAACTAACAAAATAGATAAAACAAAAATTTTTCAAGATTTTTATACCAAGTTGAAGTGAATTTTTTTTTATAAAAAGGCATTTTTTTCTTTAAGGGGGGATTCTACTGTAAAAATCAAATTTTCATGGATTTTGTTTTCATACTTGTATTAATTTAATTAGTAAAAAAAAGTTTAGGGTTACATAAACACAGGTCTTGAGTGTACAAAAACATTTTTTAAATTTATTTTCATTTCAAAATGGCAGCTGTACAGCCGCTCCCCCGAAACGCCTTTTGAAATCTGCCCACACTGTCGCGCATTTAAAAAAAATCTGAAATGAAAAAAACCAAATTTTTTTTATTATATGTATATCATTATTTTTAGTTGTTAAGCCTATTACTTGCAAAAAAAAAAATTTTTTGTAAAATTTTTGAAGTTTTTTAAAAAATCGACATTTTTTTGTTGTCATTTTGTTATTAAAAAAGGGGTTATAAATAATAAATTTTTTCCTACCATAGCTTTAAAAACTAGTAAATATTGTTAAAAATATACTATCAAAGTTTGAGCTTGATATGTTAATTTTTCACGGAGCTGTGATGTGGGCAATTTTGAAAACGTGGTTTCGAGAAAAACACGCTTAAACAATTTTTCATACTTACAGCATATGACCGTAAACCGCTCGAGCGCTCAGTTTATACCTGCTTTGCTAAAACTTTTATAACTTGAAAACTATTCAAGATTTCTTTTTAAGATTTTCATGGAACATTCTGGAGTTGTTTCTGAGTATGTTTCAACAAAAAGTAAAAAATCGATTTTTTTTAAGTTTTACAGTAGAGTCCCCCCTTAAAACCTCCAAAAAGTTGAAATTTTGGAATTTCTCTCAGTTTTCTTAGTTCATCTAGAATAAAAAATCATGATAATTAGAAATCCATTTGAATTTTTTGCTTTAGATAATAATTACGAGCTTTATCTTGTACGCCAGTTGGAAACTCCAGCGCTGCAGCGCTCTACTAATTTCTATGTTAAACATTTTTTTCAACTTATTTTAACCAGTACAACAATTTTTTATACTTTTTAACAGTTCATTGAAAGATAGAAAAAACTTTGCAGTGCTAAATTAATTTTTTCCTTAAAAAAAAAAATCGCAAATAGATGCAATTTTTAGACCTCATAAACCAGGCTCCCCCCTTAAATGGTCAAGAAAGTCTGTTGTTCAGTGGCGTTTCTAGAGAATTTTTCACCTTAAGCCTGCAAATTCTTTACCTGTTTTTTTGAAAGCAAAGCTACTCTCGAAGTCACATTCTGCCAAGTCTGAATTATCAGAACTATTGACTCATGACATGACTGCCAACTGAGAGGATAACATCTGTTTCGTTACCTCTCTTCCAGCGGACTACCGAAGTTGGTGCGAACGTTTGAATGAAGAAATATTCACAGATTGTGATCCCCTTTATTCCCAAAATTCAACTTTATAGCGTTTGAAGAGTGCCAATGTATTTGGATTTTTAAGGCGTCCTTGAGCTGCAACAGTACTAAATCACTCTCTTAGTTTTCGCATTGATAAAACAGATATATTTTTTATTTGCATTGATAACAAATAAATTTTTTTTGCGTTAATGCAAGAGCTTTTCCTAAGTATAAAATTTATTGCGCTATAATTTTTCCTTAAAACAGTCGCCCCGAGTGTCCTTCTCACTTAATCGACCTAATCCCTTTTTACTTCGCCATTTTTTAAGACATCCTCATATTATTCGTATAATTAAAGTCATAAATTTCCCTTCTTTTAAACCGTATCAAATGTTCTATACTCATTGTGTACGTGGCTCTCTAACAATAAGATTAATGGCGCACTTTGTGCGCCTTCAGCTCAGTTTTCGCATTTCTTTTGCGCACTTAAAGTTTTCAGTTTCAGTTGCAGCTTTCGTTTTTTCTATTTTTCGCTCATTTTATACATGCATATGTATGTATGATGCAATACATCTGTATTGGGTATCTTTGCGAACCACTTTACTATTTTTTCCCATACTTTTTCCGCAGCTTTGTGGGGTTGGTTGTAAATGCTAGTCACACCGTAAAATTATAATATAGTGCATGTACAGTATATAGTTACGAAGGTGGCTCAATAAGTTCTTTAAACAGAGATCGTATAGCGTTGCCAATCTCAAGTCTTAACATTTCGTCTGTCTCAAAAGTACGCCATCGGATTTTCTGACTGATCTGCCAAATGGTTTGTTGTAACACTGTTGTTTTTTATGTAGCAGTTTTCTAGGCTCTGTCTAGTTCTCTGTAGTCACCGATCGTCATCGTCTAACTCAACTAACGGTAGACCCAGGAACCGCTCTGTTTCGACAGGTTGGTGGCCAGAGGGAGATGGGTGTTAGGTGAGTGGATTTGAGAGAGCATATGAATAAGTGAACATACATTGAGTATGCCGGGATCGATTCTGGTTAAGGAGACCGTAATTGAGCCAGAGTTATGCGGTTCTCATGCAGCAGCTGAAGCTCTTCTGCGTCTACAATAGCAATTGGTTGCATTCAGATAACGGAATTCGGGGGTAGGGAGTTAAGGAAAGTGGTGAGAGTCTTCCGAAGAATGTTGTCTGTCCCTATGCTGTCCGATCCAGTAGTTGCGGTCGGTCGTATTTGGGCTGAATCTTCTTTGGTGCTGGATTTCGTTGGTGTAGTCGAAGAGATGCCTCCTGATTCACCTGGGAGGTGGCTCAGGCTGTAACAAATGTCTGCAGAGGTATTTTTTTTTGCAGGATTGAATTGTCTATTTCTTCTCCTTCGTCTTATATGATGATCTTATGTGGGGCGATCGAGTGCAAGTGTGCGTAATCGAAGGGCCTAATGGCTTATCATATGAATCAGTGATTTCGCATTTTTATAGATAAAAAAAGAATATAAATTCCACCTTTGCTCACAATTGACACGAAAATTCAAGCATTTTCAAAAATTTTAATAATTTCAAAGAAGTTGTTTTGCAGACATTTAAACGCAATTCAAACGAATTTTTAAGTCGTCTCGTAATCGTGGCCGAAAAATAGAATAAACGTAACACATCAGTTATTAAGGAACGGTCCACACAGTGGACTTCTCGTGCTGATTCGAAGCCGAAGTAGACCAAGTTGAGTCTGTTGGACAGGAAAGCCAGGTCAATGCGAGAGTTATTCGATATGCGCACGACGTCATCAAAGCTGTTGCATTTGAGTTGTTTTCAATAAAAAAAATACCGCATATGCCGAGGAAAGAAGTTCTAGAAAAATCGGAGCAATAAAAAGAGACTTCTTCTTCTGCTTGACTGGCGCGATAACCGCTTAATCGACATTTGGGGTTGAGTCTAATGAAGAGCCCCAATTGTCTGGACACCCCCCAAGTGAAGCCAGGTCCTTCGCCAGCTGATCTTTCCAACGCGAAGAAGACCTTCTTATTCCCTTGCTAGCACGAGCAGGTATTGCAACGAATACTTTCAGAGTTGGAGCTTTTGTATCCATTCGGACGACAAGTCGAGACCGGTTGAGTCTCCGGATCTTTATTTGTTGCGCTATGTCTATGCTGTTGTAAAACTCGTACAGCTATTTTTTTCCTCCAAAAATGTTCCTCAAAATCTCTTTTTCACACACTCTAAGGCCATCTCATGAGAAGTTCTTATGTAAAAGACTCTATTGAAAAATATTGTTGTTTTGTTTTTGAAAACAGCGTTCCCTTCAAATTTCAGAACCTTCGTTTCCTCGACAGTCAATTCTACGTAACCGGAACGACCCGGATTTATATCCGGCCAAGGATTGTGACTCCAGCAGCATTCCCCGAGGATAGGTTGGAGCGTGACTACCATTCGGAGGTTCGAATTTCCGTGCATGTAACAGCAAAGTGATAGAAACA
The DNA here is from genome assembly GCA_037575425.1 of Anastrepha fraterculus. Lineage (NCBI taxonomy): Eukaryota > Metazoa > Arthropoda > Insecta > Diptera > Tephritidae > Anastrepha > Anastrepha fraterculus. The sequence goes on along the minus strand of JAYXIM010011564.1, from coordinate 75,876 downwards.
GTTTTTTTTCTAATAGCGGTCGCCCCTCGACAGGCAGTGACAAACCTCTGAGTGTATTTCTGCCATGAAAAAGCTCCTCATAAAAAACCGTTTGCCGTTCGAAGTCGGCTTAAAACTGTAGGTCCTTCCATTTGTGAAACAACATCAAGGCGCACGCCACAAATAACAGGAGCAGCTCGGCCAAACATCCAAAAGCGTTGTAAGCTCTCGTACGTTTAGAAATAAAACAAAATCGCCAAATGCTGCTAATAACTTCTGCCCATCCTTTCTTGTGCTCTGTGTCAACTTTTCAAGTACCAGTGACAGATGCCAACTACTGTCTTTTCAAGTGTACGGCGGCACTCTTACCATTTGTGTGGACTAATCCAATTTTTGTTCATATATTATTTATCTGGTTTTATTTTTCAATGCACAATTTTGTTGTACGCGCAGTTTACTAAATTTGAAATACGGCGCAAAACGTCAGCGTCAAAACATAAATTCCACTTTAACTTGGTATCTCTCGCATCAGCAGTAATTTTGCTCTATTTGCTGTTTTGTTGTTGTCACTTGTCCTTGTTTTCAGTTTTATTTCGCTCGCTTCAAAGCATCTACTGCCTTACGACGCGGCTCACTTGTTTGGCTGCAATTTTTTGCTGAAACTAATTGTTCGCATTTTTTACATTATTTCTTGCTGCCAATGCCGCCACTCACTCCTGTGCAATGTTGCGCACAAGCAATTCCAGCACAAGTTTATCAATAAATTTGCCCTTGTACAGCTCATACCTGCCGCCATGTTAAGAGACCCAGTATTTTGTTCTTAAATGCCATGCCTTTTTTTCGAGCAACATAACCAAGTAAATGCGTCTTCGCCTGCCTGCGCGCCTGTAAATATGTTTCAAGCTACACATACACATAGCTTTTTGTTGCTGCTTTTTCCTTCTTCTTACTTTCGACTTTTCACCCAGATAGACATATTTTTTGTGCGAAAATCAGGGCGTGCGCTTATTTTCCCTGCGCTGCGTATTTATTCTCAGCATATTTTCGTGATACACAGCTCTAAAAACTGCCTTGTGCTGTGTGTCATCCCGTTCATTCGCCCGCCTTTCTTGCTTAACTTAATCCCAACCCGCATTCCAGTTAATTTAAGGAAATTGCTTAAGTTGCAGCGTTGTAACCACTGAATACTTCGTTACGCTCAACAACCGCACCTCCAATTCAGCTGCTGCTTCACCTTTGGCTTTTGTAGTTTCGTTTTTTTAGAGCTGCCAATTGCTACCATTTGGTTCGTTGCTTTTTCGTTTCATTTCCGGTTTTCCGCTCTTTTGCAATTTGTCTTGGCACTAATTCACTCACAACGTATACCAACCTGATAATCATTTACTAAACTGCCTGCTTCCTCCCAACCACATTCCGTCTTCCCACTTTTTTAGCTTTTTTAGCTAGCAGTCTTAGTAATTTTCCTTTACTTTTTCGGTCTGTTCATGACATTACACTTTTCACCTTTCACCTTCGAGCTATTCGCAATTTTCCAATTTGGTTTTAAAATTTCTGCAGCTCGATTGAGCTTAGCCCAACCCAATTCGAAGGCGTCTATTAGTTTTCGTTTTTAAGTATAAATATGAATGGTCGAAATGACGTCAATTCTCAACGATTTCCATGACATTTTAACCCAAATAAGTGGATAATATTCAAAGAGATGCCAGAAATACTAAAAGCTAATGTTATTTTTACTAAGTTGAATTTCTTTCGAAGACCAGAATATTGTCTGAAACCTGCCACTTTCCCTCTGCGCTGACTTCTAAAACACAAAATTCCAGCAAACTTGTGGAGATTGAGCGCACATGGTATTTCTACTGCCAGTTTTCAGTCTGGCTGGATTTTCAGCAAATACCCGCATTCCCAAAACTCATCCAGCTCTTGTAAAACTGTTAAGTGGAGTTTCGCACGCAGAATGTCCAAACTTCTGCTTGAAAAAGTATCAGATTTTGACAGCGGAAAAGTTAATTGTATTATGAAGAAAATTCTCTAAGCTATCACGCGGGAATAGTTAGATGAGAGGGGCTTCCATAGCGAACCTCTGGCCTGTCAGCTACCGCATTTTCTTCCGTGGGAATGCCCACAGGCCCAAACTTTGATATTTGATATTGGTGATGGACGAAAAGGAAGCAGAGAAGAAAGTGTGTAAAAGTACAAGAACTCACCATACTTGCCCAGGCCACAATTTTTGTAAGTTAGAAAAACACTGTACAGAGCAGATAGCAATAGGAAATGTCGCTACTCTTTTGATTATTTTAGTTATCAAACGATGTGAGTGCACTCAGAGCTTGTCAGAGGTTTAAGGTCGGCCACATTAATCATTACAGAGGTTACTCCAGTTGTAGTGTCGCCAACTCCCTGCCTATTGTTTTCTACCTCTGAGTTTTTTGTTTTTTAATTCTTTGCTAGCACTGACACCAAACAGCTTTTCCTGTAACCCTGCTAATCGAGGCTTTCTCATAAACTCAGTGGTAGTCAGAGAAGTGGCAAGCACAAAAGAGCAAAGCGTCTGCTCAAGTTTGGCCCATAGCTGATTTCTTTTACACCTCCCTCGAGTGTTTGAGAGAAAACAGCCGATTCAACGGTGAACAACTCCTGACAATGCCTTCCGCTCGATAGCGATTTTCTACTAAGCTCAGTGAGCTAAGAAGTTGTGACCGTTGCAAAAGAGAATTGCTACTTTCTGAGTTTCGCCAAAAGTTTTGTACCCTTCTTTTTCACTCCTTCTAAATCTTTGAGAAAACGCTTGTAAAACCACTGGGAGGAGGTAGGTAGTGCAGAACACTGCTACCCAGCAATGATTTTCTGACGCATTTAATGCCAGAAGAAGCAGTAGGAGCTACACAAAAGTCTCAAACTCGTCTGAGGTTTCTGATCAGGTTCATCTTATTTAGCTTCAAAGCTTGCTCAGGTAGATTCTTTATGAGGTTTTCACTTCGATTTCATGATCTTTTGTGCCCAAAATTTGCTCAACAATTTGTCATTTCTTCTCTTCCTTCTTTTGCTATTGGAAGTTCGTTCTCAGTCAGTTTCTAATAGATTTTTCATACCCAACTCACAATTTTCTAGTAGGTGCTGCCTGTTGGCGATCTCTGTTAATGATTGCGGTATCTATATTAGAATCCAAAAATTATGGGATTATCGGGGTTTCCATTACCCTAATGATTGCTTTTTAACGACGATGTGCAGAGTCTTCAAAGAGGCTTCTTACTATCATCCACTGCCATCTTGAAACGCATTCATTGACACACGGGGACTTCCAACCCTTAACCTCTTACGATCCATTATCGAGTATAAAGCCAATCCCGCCATGCACTAAGTAAGAGGCTCTAACCTCTTTACTTGACTTATATATATATATATATATAGCGCGTACACCCTTTCTGGGTGTTTGGCCGAGCTCCTTTTCGTATTTGTGGTGTGCGTCTTGATGTTCTTCCACAAATGGAGGGACCTACAGTTTCAAGCCGACTCCGAACAGCAGATATTTTTTATGAGGAGCTTTTTCATGGCAGAAATACACTCGGAGGTTCGCCATTGCCTGCCGAGGGGCGACCGATATTAGAAAAATATTTTTCTTAATTTTGGTGTTTCACCGAGATTCAAACCTACGTTCTCTCTGTGAATTCCGATTCTACTTGACTTGCTTGAAGCTTAAAATTAGTTAAGTAGCTTACGAATAATCTCCCTTTTATGTTGTGCTCGATGTCCGCCTGGCCTCGAATAGTTTATTTGACCAGCTCGAGCATTCCGTTGTTTGCAATCTTCATATTGGTTTCAAACTATCTGTGAAGCTCACTCTCACTCAGTCTATTCAACCTCAGAACAACCGACTACTGGCGCAAATGCAGAGAAAAACGTTTAGTATCACTAAAAAAATGTGATTTCCATGTCAAGTTTCGCTAAAAATCGAAGGTGAGAAACTCTTGTCTACAAAACGTTTTTTGATAAGGCTGATTCCTCGTAAAGAGCTCGACGAAGTGATAAAATTTGTTACAAAATTCCGTAAAGCTGTTTTCATAGTTTTTACAGAGTAGTCGAATGATAAGATATTCGAAAAGACTGGATTTCACTTCCAGATTGCCCTGATGATCCCCTTGAAACTGACGCAAGTTCAGAGGTTTCCTCTGCCTTGGGTAACTCCCTGGTGAATATTGATCTATTAAGTAAGTACGTGGGTGTGAGGGGGATATTAACAGTTTTTCCGATAGTCAAACTGCGATCAAGGCTCTGACGACGACATGGTGCAGATCCAAATTGATCAACTCATGTAAGGAGGAGCTCAAATCTCTTAGATGTGCAGGCAGCATTTCTCTGATCCGAGTTCCAGGACATAGGAACATAGAGGGAAATGAAATTGCTGACGAGCTTTGCCAGAAAGTGGACTAAATTGGTCTCAGAAACCTCCTACCCGGTCATCGGCATGTCCCTGACTATTGTTAAAGTGGAATTGCACAATTTATTTCTCAAGAAAGCGCAGAAAGGATGGAGCACCATTTCTTCATGTGCTATTTCGAAACCCCTTTGGCCCCATTGCAATAGACGGAGGACTTGGAAAAATTCTGGGGACTCCACGTCATTCAATTTACAAACTCTTAGCTTGATGAGCTGTATGATCTTTACGACGTCATAGACACAGCGCAGCGAATAAAGATCCAGCGGCTACGTTGGCTGGTCATGACTTCCGAATGGATACAAAAGCTCCGGCTCTGAAAATATTCGATGCTGTACCAGCTGGTGATAGCAGAGGAAGAGGAAGACCTCCTCTGTGTTGGAAAGATCAGGTGGAGAAGGACTTGTCTTCACTGACGTCGATTAGCACGAGAGAGAAACCACTGGCGCGCTTTGATAAACTCGGCCAAAATCGCGCAAGCGGTTAACTCGCAAATTACATCAACAGCTCTGGCCAGCTTTAGATATCTGCTTATTGGTGGTCTGATAATGGTATCAAAACGGCGCTTTAGTTCTACTTGTGGAGTCCCAGAGTGGTATTTGAATTATTTCATTTACCTACTTAAGTATGTTCTACTAAGCTTACAAATCTCCGGACGTGGAACTAAACTTCATTGACGAACTATGAATTTTAGGATTTCCGCTTTCTCAGGAAACTCCCTGGGTAATATTGAGCTATTATGTTCTTCTAACACTACAAATCTCCGGATGTGGATATAAACTTCAACTTCGGAACCAGGTGGAACCTTTATTAAGTTTAGCAGAGACTATTTTACATTCTAAAGGAGGGGATAATATTTTACATTCCTCGCTCTCAGTTTTGAGGACGGAAGTAGACGAGGAACTAACTCTAAAAGCACAGTCTATATGGGAAACTTCGACCTCTCCCACAGAAATGTCTAAATAATGCTACGAACTTGCAACACGAAAATAACCAACTTGATTTTATCACTCCCAAAGTGGGAATGTAAAATATTGGTGAGAGTACTAACGGGGCATTGTCTCATTCCATATAAGGCAGCTAAAATGGGGTTAGTCCGGAGCGATGCGTGTAACTAACGCGAAGAAGAGTGAGGTACGCTAGAACACCTACTTTGCGACTGTCTTGTGCTGAGCAGACCTCGTTATAACTGCCTGGAATCGGTATACTTTTCATCTCTAACGGACTTTGCTGACAAAAGTTTAAGCTGTTTATTAAAACTCGCCAAGACATGTATCACGAAATATGTTTAAGATGACGCGAACAACACTGGTAACACTACGGAACCTTGTGGCCTATGGGAGATCTAACAGATCGATCAGATCAGCCATATATACAATGTATGTACCTAACCTGAATTAGGGAGCTAAGGTGGTGTTTATGAAGTTTCCTTCAAAAGACGCGTCTAGATGTTGTTTTAAAATAAAACATGCAAAAATTTAGATTCTTTAAGCTTTCACTACTTTGTATAAATTTATTCTCAAAGTAGACGGCACCTCCAATGTGTAAACAATGGATTTAAAGTGCCAGTGCCATAAGTCTTACCACCTTTCCTCTTAAGAAATATCTTTGTTTCATAATATAAATTTTTTATAATATCTCTATTTTTATGATATTTTAAGTGTACCGTTAAAATGAATATGCAAATGTAATGCATTTTAGTTACATTACTTTACCGTTACACTCTCAAGTGTAAACCTTTCACGTATTCTCATGGCGCGCGCTTCTCATGCCTCTGTGAAATTCTATGCCGCACTAAATAAAGTCTGTTGCATACTTTTCAATAAATATAAATTTTTTTTCTGTTGTTTTTTTTTTCTTTTTCAAAAAGTGATTTTTCAAGGCACGAGTGCTTATGAATAGAACATTGCACGCACACACGCACACAAATACCTGGCCGATTTAATGCTTTGCTGCAACTTTAATGGATGGCTTAGAATGCTTGCGGCCTCTCCAGCCGCCCCCACACTTCGGCACTCGTATTTCATACCATAACAGTAGTCGCGTGGTAGTCAGTCCGTCAGTCAGTGCAAGGAGATCGACTAGAAAATGGAAAATGCTATAGAAACTTGGTTGCTTCGCTGCGTGCGTCTAAGTGTGCGAGAGTTTTTTTTTCTTTTTTTGTTTTTGTTTTTCTGTGCATAATTCACAATATTTTACTGCAATTCTAAAGAGGTTTTTATTTCCACACAATTGAATGCGAATGTGTGTTGTTGTTGTTGCAAAGCATGGCTACGAATGAAAGGCAGGCAGCCAGCGCAGCGCATTGTGAAAGGCGAAGATTTGTGCCACAGCGTAGAACAACACTGGCGTGGAGCGCAACCGGCACACCCGCCAACGCACACACACTTATGCAGGTGTGTATGTATATGGGCGCTTTTGCTCCATTGAGCTTACTACACACACACATATACACACATACATACATACAAATGCAGTGTGCCAGTATTTCTTGTAAGCACAAAGGAAAAAAGAAGAAAGCGGACCGGCTGCGCTTTCATGTTGCAAAAAACAAAAAACGACAACGAAAACAATCCGCACAAAAGATTTGGCTAGAGAAAAAATGTGAAGTAGAGATAAAAATGGCTTGTGTGCGCCACATTTGCGCTGCAAACAACTAAATCAAGATTTCCAGGTGCAGCACAAAGGCCAGGCGAAAAGCGTAGAAAAATAGTGAATAGCGGCGTGGCGCAGTGGAGATAGCAATGCATGGCGGTGGCGTAGCGGTAGTAACGCGGCATAGAAAACAAATTTTGCTTACATAGTGCGGCTCGCATTGTATATGGGTATGTAGGCGCATACGCGTCGTAAATTACACCAAAGTGCAGCAAGCGTAGCAGCCGGTGCGAGCAAATGCACTCATGCGCTTGCATCATGCAACCGTGGGGCCGCCACTATGCCACGCCACCGCTCAACCACATGCAAGCCACATATTTTTGCGCATAGATAATTTACAGTGTACGTACGTGGCGGAGTGTGTGCGTGTGTGTGGCTGGCGTCTACAGCTTTGGTCGCTGACGAAGGTGCAAGTGAAGGCAGAAAGAAGTAAATTACATGGAAAAGTAAATGGAAATAAAAAGAAAAAAAATCCAAAAATGCTGAAAATCAAAAAGAAACATCTTAAAAAAATAGTTTTTGCATAGTGCAACGAAAACAAAAAAAGTTGTATAGTGCAACGAAAAAAAAAATCAGGAAAAATGCAATACACAGTGAAAATGTATGGGGGCGGCAAGCATAACATTGTTTTTCGTTGGAGGATAGGTAAGATGTGCGTGCTGTGCTGTGTTGTGCATTGGTTTTGTTGTTGCGTGTGCCGTATTTTACTTGGTTAGTTGTTTTCTGTTGCTTAGGCCACGCTTGGCAGCAGCAACGGCAGTTATTTATGCCAGCATGCATACATACGTACATGCATATATACAGGGTGGGCCATATAGCGTTTGCTTTTCGAACCATCTATTTTTTTGAGAATGGTAACACAAATGACATGTCAAATGTGTTCATAATTTACTTAAAGGTTTGACATTTACGAAATGGGAGTTCAATTGGTGCAAGAACTGAAGCCTATTGACCATCCAATGCGTTTTCGGTTCGCTCAATGGGCAGAAAATCGTTTGACCGAAGATGAGCATTTTTACCGAAAATTTATCTTTTCTGATGAAGCTCATTTTCATATCGGTGGCTAAGTCAATAAGAAAAACTGCCGGATTTGGGCTTCAGAAAATCCACACGTTACTGTAGAGAAGCAACGAGTCACTTTTTGGTGCGGTTTTTGGTCTGGCGGCATCATCGGGCCATTTCTTTTCGAAAATTGGTGAGGAGCCGCGGTTACAGTAAATGGTGAGCGTTACCGTGACATGCTCAACGAGTTGTTTCCAAAAATTGCAGAGGATGACATGGGCGATATTTGGTTGCAACAGGACGGTGCAACTTGTCACACTGCCAAAATTACACTCGAACTTTTGGCTACCGTTTTTGAAAACCGAATAATCAGCCGAAATTCCGGACTATTGGACTATTTTTTGTGGAGAGCCGTTAAGGACAAATGCTATGGGAACCATCCAGAGACGACTGATGCTTTAAAACACGAAATCGAAGTTGCCATTCATGAAATTGGAGCCCAAATTTCATAAATGTGCTTAAAAATTGGGTTAAACGAATGGCCTACTGTAAAGCCAGTCGTGGCAGGCATTTGAACGATATTATTTTTCATTCATAAATGACAATGTTCAATCTTCAAAATAAATAAAAAGTGTGAAAAAATATTGATTATTTTTTTTTTATAGCCGATTCAAAAATCAAATTTTACATGGCCCACCCTATACATACATACATATACATATATACACACATTTGTATGCACATATGTAAGTAAGTTTCCGAATTTTTCGTGTGCTATATTATATAAAAAAGTAAATTACCAAAAGCAGCGCAATTTTCTATCATTCACCCGCACCTCCTCTTGCTTTACCTATGTTTATTTCCCGGCATTTTGGTTTGCGCTGTACGTATGTGTATGAATTTGTGTGTATGTAAGCGCCTTTGTATGTTTGTAGCAAGTGCGGCGTTTCTGTTTGGCTTACTTCATTTAGTTGTTGTTGTGCTGTGCGCAAAGTGAACGTCATTAAATTGTTGAAATTATACCATCGGCCTTGTCGTGTTGCAGCAGACAAGCCGCACGCAATCGCAAACACAAAAAAGGCACACAATTACGCTATGTGCCACATTGCCACTTGCATAAATACTCCACATGTCACCAGGAAAAAAAAACTTTGCTAAATTATATGTACCACTTCCACCACCGCCCACATAGAGTAGAGGTGAAATGAGGTGAGCAAGGCAGTGTTTTCAGTCATATTATTATGGTCAATGGGAGGGTTTGTTCGCAATGTCGGCATTGAAGTAACCTTTTTGATTTATGGTATTTTATTTATATTCAAAATTTGTAATATAAAAATGTTGGCCCATAATTATGGATTAGTTTTTGTAGTGGCAGGTTTTAACATTTAAACTTGTATTTTCATTTTAACACAATTTTATCTCTGTTATTGTCAGCTCAAAAGACGTTTTGTCTTTCACTCCCATGACAGTCGGTTCTGCGTACCGGAATGACTCGGGTTTTTCCCAACCAACGGCAGCCGTCCCAGTAAATTAGCCTAGCTTTATCTAGTGCGCTGAACCTGAAACAGCTCCATGTAGCAAAACTGCTCCCAATACTTCTCCTTAAGCCTATCATAGAGCCTAACCCTGCACCCGTAATTTATTTCTGCTGCGTTTGCCAAATACAGCTTCACTCAAATTCCACGTCGGTTAGATTTAACCACTGCCACCTTAAGATCTACACAGGCCTTAAGACACATAGGGAGTGATCTACACGGTTAGTGGCCACATGTTGCTCCACCCATTAGAAGCACTTAGGCCCCATGGCCGCTACCGCACTTAGTGCCCTGGTGTAACCACAAACGGAATCTGTACGGCTCCTCGGAGCTCACTTGGGCAACATCAGAGGTGCGCTTATAAGAGTGCCTCTAGGTAACTTCAATGTGCACCACCATCTCTGGCATTTAAGCCTGTCAAATGATCGTAAGCAAATAATTTTGGCAGAACACTAAGGCGATTCAACATTCAGCACAGTAAATGATAACGCCTCCACCACGCTGTTCAATAGCATAATTTGACAACCTATGCTATCTCTCGCATTAGACTATTTACCCATTATCAGCTCCTCTAATTTCTTCTACAAAGCTAATTGGGTCGACTTCGCGGAATTCACCGAAGACATCTTCGCGCGTAGGCAAACGCGCATTCCACAAGACGATCATCGCTGTTGCGACTCGCGTCCTCCCAGCTTTCGGCGATTGTACTTCGTCGGGCCAGAAGTTATATGCGAGCTATTTTAGTTAGAGATATATTTTGCATCCTCCGGTCGATACGTCCAAGCGTCGAAGGGGTTGCGCAAACTACCAAACAACTATGCACCGCTTGCTTTCTCCAGCGATGAACTGCAGGTGGCAAAGCAAAAACTTCCAAAGCCATTGGCCCCGACGGGCTTTACATGCTGATGCTGAAAAGCTTGAGCTCATTGGGAGTAAGATATCTCAATCGGTCCTTAACCACTCTCACACTTTCTGACAAGTGGAAAGCAGGGAGAGTGGTCCAAGTAATGAAACCTAAGAAACCCGCCAATTGTGAAGACACTTGAGGCAGTCCTACTCCCACTCTGCACGAAATACCAGACTCCAGCTGCACATCAAAGATTCGTTTCGATTACAAGCGATTTATGGATGTGGTGTTTTTTAGTATTTTAGTATTGATTTGAATATGTACGAGGGTTTTACTTCGAAGTCTGAGATCGCGTTACTATAGTTTTGCTACATCAAATCTGACTCTTACTATTAAAATTTTATAGTTTTTTTTTTAGCAAACAACTTTAGGATAAGTTAGGATGGAAAGCATGCTCACTCGGTGACTACAGAGGCTTATTGCGGGGCCCAGGATGGATCGCCTAGATATTTAGGTATAGAAATCCTTACTGGGCATACTCAAAATTAGGCGAATCCAATCCAATCAATACTTCAAAAGATACTGGGCCTAAATGGTCGCTGTCTTCAAAGAAGTTGATACCCAACAATCCGGGGAGCAGTCTGCGAAGAGCGGAGCATTCCAATAGTAAATGTTGCGTGGAGTCGACTTCACTTCCTTATCTCTACTTGGCCCCGAATATGGCGGTCAAATGCTAAATAGTCCGTTTATGGTCGACACAAAAAGGCTTTAATTTGAAATTGAAATGCAATCTCACTTCGCTGAAACTCTTCTATTTTGAAAATTAGCTGCGCGCCTCTTAACCATTTTTTAATTGATAAAAATTATTAAATTAATTAGTTAAATTCTTCCGCTCGAATTCAAACTATCTGCCATTATTTTTTAAATTAGTGTAACGAGTTAAGCGTTCCCAGCAGTTGCCTTTAAAATCACTTTATGGTGTTATCATCACTTTAAGATATTTTATAAAACATTCGCTTTTATTTTTATAATTTATCTGCCTTATAAAATCAAACACAAAGTCATGCAATGTTGTCATAGGCCAATCACATAGATAGCCATTCTTTTCGAGGCGCCCATAAGTCGATACACGCTTTACTTACACCACTTACACGCCGCCATGCGGTACTAAATCATTTTTGAGGTCGAAAATGGCGCGAGTGCGCGCGAGTTTTAATTTTTTCTTTTTTTGTGTTTGTTTCTCCTTCATCTAACTTATTAGTATTAAGCCCACATGGCGAATGCTCCACACACACACACACACGACGCGCACACCATTGCCGTTGCCATATTTCCATATGTACGTCATGTCATTAACGTATAGCCTCTAATCGCACGAAAGCGCGAAATATGGCAACAAAGCATTAACTGTGGCGCGCTAAAGTGTATAGCGAATGAATTAGTTTCTGTGTGCGTGTTGTTGGTTGATTTGCTTCTTTTAATTTTGTGTGAGAAGCATTACTTTTTTTGTGTGTGCCGAGGCGATTAGACTTGGTTAAGTACACACACTCGAAACGCCTACACACAGCCAAAAGCAAATACATTGGACATACGTACCTGCAGGTATATTTTTATACAACTAGGCATATATGCGTATACATATGCACCTATACATATATATATATACATATATATGTACATACATGTGTATGTTAGGCACATGCGTAAAATGCGCTTTATCATTTTAATTTATCACCTCTTTTTATTTTCCAAAACACGAAACGTGTAGTATTTACATGCTATCGCCGAATCTTTGTTGTTATTGTGCGCATTTGCACGCAACCGAGTACAAAATATAAAAACAATATTTATATTTATATGTTTATGTACATACCTATGTGTGTCAGTATTCGTTTGCTCTTTTGGTTTTTTAGTTCATTATTGCAACTTTTTTCTTCATTTAATATTTTAATACCATTTTTTTATTTGATTTTTTATTTTTGCTTTCTACACGCTTTGGTGTCATGGTGTTATTACTTTGTCTAATCTTCTCTATATACAGTGATAACGTTATTTCTGTATACATGTGCATGTGTGAGCATGTGTTTCGAGTCTCGGTGTGTGTGCGCTCTCAATTTATGACAATTTCATATCAGAGGTTATTGTGACTTTTCAGCTGAATCGCTGTGTTTATTGTGCAACTTGGCCTGATAAAATCGACTACACATCGTATTATCGTTGCTGGCATAAATACATTTATATGTGTATGTACATGCACACATCTAGCACATACCTGCAGTGTGTTCAAATACTTATGTACATTCATGTATTTATACATATACGGACATACAATTGCATGTGTGTGTGCTGCTGATTTTTCCCATTTGTGTTGCTCACCCACTTTTTTTATTATATTTTTTTTTGTATTTAGAAAAAAAAACAACAAAATAGATTGTTCCATTCTCTATGTACACATCTACCTACCTCCCTTTCGTTGAGTCCATGCCATCTCTTCGTCGCTCGTCGTTTGTCATGCCATGTTATCAGTATTGATTTTGGCATTTGATGGTTGTCTGCCTGCTCACTAAGTTTTCCCGCCGCTCAGAGAACTCTCCCCACATACAGCCATTGTATTTGGCCTACAAACGTTATATGGAGTACACTAGCGCACAAGGGGGGAACTATTTTACTTTATATTACCGTTTGTAAATGATTGTGAGAAGTGATAATGCAATAAATAAATTCGTAATGCTCAGCAAAGTTGAAATTAACAAAAACAAAAAACAAAAGTACACAAAAAATAGTAGTTAGTAGTGTATGTATGATCATTTTAATTGTAGCTCTTCATTATTTTATTACTTGCTGTAGATTAAATATTAAATATTTTTCTCTTTCTCCTCTTTACTTACAGGTAAGCCATTTTCTTCAGCTTTTTGCTGGACTGCACGGACATCTGTTAAAATTGTTTACTACATAACAGACAACCTACATGTGCTCAGTGTGGAATATGAATTGGGTTGAAAGCGATTTATTGTAAGTGTTTAACTACATTTGTTCATATTTTTGAAACATTTAATAGGTAGAAATAAATTTGAAAATTATAATTTAGTAATTAGGCGCACATAACATTCCATTTATTTGCATTATGTTAGGGTAACTCATCAAAAAAGTTGCGGTTTTGCCTAACAGATTTGTAAAATTTATTATATTTTAAGGCATACGGCATATTTCGCAAAAATATTAGGATTTACACTGGACCGATTTGAAAATATCTCTAAACATATAAATATCTTTGAACATATTTCTTCAAAAAAAAAAATATCCCTCAGATGGTAGAAGAGTGCTCCTTTGAATGCTCTTTATTCCACAACCATAGCAATCCAAGTTTTAAACTTTATGCTGAATTTAGCAAAATTCCACGTTGTTTTATTAGAAATTTTTGGCAAAATGGCAGCTGCTAAAAATCGCGTGGATTTTTTATTTAATTTTTCTTGACGGAAAATTCGTTATATATAGAAAATGTGTTTTTTGAATAGAATATTTCACATGATTTTTTAAAGACAGTTTCTTCCCAAAACGGCGCTTCAGTGCTACTTGAGGAGTGCCAGGCTGGCACTTCAACCATTTCTTTTCTTCCCAGTAACCAACGTTTTATTTTTCTAAAATATTTTATAAGCTCAAATGCTTTTTTTGCATATTTCTGAAAAATAACAAATTTTGAGTTGTGAGTTGTGAGAAGAGTTCATACATCTCGCGGCAAACATTAGCACATTTTGATCAGTTTGGATTGGTTTTTTCCCCCTTTTTCTGAATTTCCCTTTTTCCAAAACCATTTCAATCCAAGTCTTAAACTTTATATCTAAATTTCACACCCAAATTCAAACTTTTCATCTAATTCCACGTTGATTTATTAAAATTTTTAGAAAGATTGCTGGCAAGATTGAAGTTGCTAAAAATCGCGTGGATTTTTTATACTTTTTTTTCTAGACGGAAAATTCGTTATATGAAGAAAATGCGTTTTTTGAATAGAATATTTCATACAAGGCGAATCTATTAAAGGTGGTATCTATAAATCGGCTGATTTGTCCTTTTTTTCTTTCGCCGTGCCCATGTTGCTGTCACCACAGTGCATTCTTAGTTCATTCTACTTTGCCAATACTTTGCCGTGACAGTCAAACGTACAAAACATTGTTGTTGGTCTAGTGCCGCCACCTTTAATGAATACGTCTTGATTTCTTATGATTTTTTATAGACATTTTCTTTCCAGTAACCAATATTTTATTTTTCTAAAATATTTTATTAGCATTTTTTTGCGTTATCTGGAAAATAAAAAAATTTCAGTTGTGCCTCTTTTGGAGAGGAGGTGCGTTATACATATGTATATATGTAGGTATATACAAACCTACATAAGTACATCGACATAAACTTTAATATTGTACGCCATAAATTAAAAATAAGAAAGTTTATACTATGAAGAACTTACGTTTACCGTAATTAGTACAAATATGCTAAGGTTTTAAATTTAGTCCATACATATGTACATACATATATATGTATGTATGTACGTATGAATTGTAAACACCAAATTAATTCATAGTTGAGTTCTTCTATAGCAATATTTTCACAACAAAGGCCCACTAACAATGCGACGTGTATATAGTCGCTTGTTATGTCAAAACATGTTTCTTGCGTCAAAGTATGTTTTCATGTTTCTAGTTTTTTATGTATACCTATTAACGGGTTTTTAAGAAAATCATAGCAATTTGTAGTTAGATACAAATGCACCCTTAACTTTTTTTATGATCTTCCAATGTCAACACTTCATACGCGATTTTAGTTTTTATTATGGCGAAGTTCACGAACGAGAGCTTTATTTGGAAGTTATTAAAATTTCAATTTTGCTACCGATACTCTGAGCCGGTGTTCGCCAACTTTAATTTTCGTTCGTAATAATCATCACACCATAGTGGGATGTAGAGCTTAATTGGATGATAAATTCCAGCCAATATATAATATGTAGTTACTTTTGAATTTGCCTGTGCCATGCCTATGCAATGGCCAAAATACTGGAAAAATATCGCAATTCAAAATGAGCAAAATCGGTCAATTCAGAGTAGTTGAAAATCTAAAAATCTCTAAGTCCTCTTTGTGGCTCCTTGTGCGTAGTAATCTCGTGCCACATCCCATCATCACACAAGATCAAATTTATTTAACTTCGGTGGTCTTTGAAGCACCACAACTTCTTCGATTCAGCTCTGTAAAACTAATTTTATTCTTCTATTTGAAGATGCATAAGCACACAGTTTTCAACTTTCATTTTATGACAGCTTTGCACAGGCTGATATAAAGTAGAGCTGTAGTTTTTGAACTGATTAACCTAGATTCTCCCAGAATTTATGTATTTTTGCTATTTTTTTTTATGCAATTCCATTCTTGAACGGGGAAAAATAAATTAAAAATCGAAATTGTTGGCTTTCAAATACTAGTAAGACAGGGTAAGTCAAGATAATGGGTATCACAAAAAAAAAGCAGCAATGCAACCTAAAAGAACTTATGTATCGCCATTTCACCTCTTTTAACCCCAATGCTGAAATCGCCTGCAGACCCTCTCATCTTAAATTCCTAGAGTTTCAGTGTGGAATATAGGACCGCAACGTGGCCAGACTCCAATGGCGGTTAAAACACTTTTGGTTGTTATATTCCTAAAAGTCCTAACTATACAAGTGATCTCCAAGACTGAGCTAAAATAGAAAGGACAGGCGCTTTGTTTTGATAACTTCGAGTTTATTTATTCAAAATAGTCCCTTCAGGCCTCGATACACTGTTTTGCGCGATATAAAAGCTTTTCGGAAGAGTGTTTCAGGTCATTGACCGGAATGTCCTTCAGGATGTCGGTACAAGCCTTTTGGATGGCCTTTACGGGCGCAAAACGTTTTTCTTTCATAGCCAAATGCAATTTTCCGAATAGCTAGAAGTCACAGAGGGCCGCCATATCAGGCGAATACTGCGAGTGAATGATGGTTAAAATGCGTTTTCTAGTTAAATAATCAGTCACAAGAGTGGATCGATGAGATGGTGCAATAAGCGCCAGCTTCCTCTGTCGCGGTATTCGAATTCGACGAAACGCTTCATAACGCCAATATAGAAAATTGCATTGACGGTTTTGCCCGTTGGCAGGAACTCCCTGCGGACAATTCCCTTGGAATCGTGAAAACAAATGAACGTCGGCTTGATTTTTGATTTGTCAAAACGCGATTTTTTGGGTGGTGGCTCGTCAGGGGTCTTCCATGCGGCACTTTAGCGCTCAGTTTCAGGTTCATGTTGGAAACTCCACGTTTCATCACCAGTCGCCTCTTTAATGGTTCTCAGTTAACTTGTGCGGAATGAAAAGTACACAAACCTTTCGTAAACCCAAATGATTACTGATTTTGAGCGGCCATATGTTCATTGTCATTTATGTCCTCACGACCATCTCTAAAACGTGTAAACCACTCATGAACTCTAGCACGAGATAGACTCATAGATGCTATAAGCTTTTTTCATCAATTCAAATGTTTCGGTAAACTTGTTACCGATTTTAAAACAAAATTTGATATTAGCTCTTTCTTCGAAACTCATTTTTGTACCGATGACACAAACATACTGACACTTTAGACGCAATAACTTCGCTTCCACTGAACCAAATGTCACCAAGCTTTCACTGGAAGTCAGCTAGGGATGTAACTTCCAGCGCACCAACACCAGTCTTGTATATTTTGGACTTCACCTTGTATTTATTCTAAAAATATGAATATAAATCGGCTCGAAATGTCTCATCGTAGTCCAGACAAAGTCGGCGACACTTCCAGTGGAAATATAAATCCAGTGAGACGCAGATAACCCATAAACAATCTAAAACACGGGTTAATGCCACGAAAAACAAAAAAAAACGAAATCGATCAAAATATACTTAAATTATTCAAATTTGCTAAGAAAATTTTTTTATAAAGTTTATTTCTTAAGTTTGCATTTTGCTTTACCTAAAAAAAATTTAAAACGCATTTTTCTAAGTAGGACTTGAAAATTGCGGATTTTTTAAGTTATTTCATATCCAGTTAGCATTAATAAAGTTTACATATGTGTTTATTTTCAATGCTGAAACAGTGCTGGCTCTGTTTATTTTGCATTTAGTGCACTTGGATGTCTCTTCATTGTACCAAAATATGTATGTTTGTATGTATGCATCAATCTCATTTCTCTAGGAGAACTTAAGTTAGAGCTAAGTGAGGCAGAAAGCGGGAAAACAAGCACGGAAATTCCTAGCTTAAATTTCAAGAAATATTCTACTGGCAAAAGATTAAACATGCCGTGCTATATACATACATACATACATATATTCAAACATTTTACTCGCGCATAAATATATTTCGCACTCGCAGCGAAAGGTTTACATTTTCTTTACTGTCTTGTGCGCTTTAAAGTGAATGCAAACAATTCTTGTTTGACTTATTTGCTTTATTTTTATTTTTAACATAATAATTTTTTTTTTATTATTATTATACTTTTGTTGCGCTATTTAATTCAGTTGGGGTATGTGTGCTTTTTGTATTTGCGTTCATTTTTTGTCGTTGTCGTTTTATTTTTATTTACTTTTTTCTCGTACTACGGGTAAATGCGCCAAACAGAAACGTGATGAAATTTGGCAACATCGCATCGCACTGTACTGTGCAGTGCTGTATAGCGCTGTTGCCCACAGTTATTTGGTATTTTCTTTGCGTTACTGAGTGAATGTGTGCACCCATTGCTAATATTGTTGTTATTGTTTTTGAGTAGCTGCCGAGCAACATAAGCAACAACAATAACATCCAGCCATACATAACACTGGAATAACGAGTATTATTGTTACTGCTTGTCGTTGCTGTAGTACATAGAATTATAATGAACAAGCAAAAATGTATAGGAAAAAAAACAAACCACCGACACGACGGTGGTCAGACGAGTTGTTCGAGCGACGAAACGTCAAACCAACCGACGAGCGAGCGAGCGAGCGAACAAACAAACAAACGAACGACCTCTGCGCGGCAGGCACACATGCTTACATCCCCACATTTTGAATGTGCATTGAATTTCAATAGCCCCTGGCAGAGTGAAGAGAGGGTCCGAGTAAAGTTTCTGGCTAACGTCAGAGCCAGGCAGCAAAAAATGCTGTAATAATACATTTGCTGCTAGCTTCGACTGTGCTGCTCGGCTTTTGATTCCCTTGCCGTTACCGCCGCCTCATGGCATGTGGTCTGCACGAACATTGTGAAACTATGCTTCAACTCATTGCGACGTCGACGCAGTCCATTCCTTCTTACGTTTACAGTAGATATGTACGTACAGTGTATTCAAGAAAAACGTGCCGTAGAGAAATTTCCATTACCTTAAGAAATAGATATGCAAATAGTTTTTTAGTTGTAGGTGTACAAAGTGTTTAGCGCGGTTTAAATTCTACACTTTATATGCGTCTTGTAAGTTAAAACGAGGAAAATAAGTCAACCACCCCTAAAAGTCCTAAATTGCATTGCAAATTATACTAAAACATTTAGGAGACTCGTGAGCAAGTAAGCCAAGCGATGTGTTCGTAGAATGCCGGAAGTTGCCTCATCAGTTGCACCTCTGCCGACGTCGATAAACAGATATTGCGGTTTTTGACAAAGCTATAAGTATCACTAAAGGAGTCAGTTCAATTGAAATTGACACAAAAATCTATCGACGTACCTTTAAACACTGCCCGAGTCTGGTTGGTCGAATTAAATCAGGATGTTAGATAGAATGAACTTCAATTGATCCATCGCCCGCTTTTGAAAAAATATGAGTTTCAGAATTAATTTTAGTTTTATTCTAAACAATTGTGTTAGTCTGTTTCAAATGAATGTGAAACATATGGTCAAATTCTTGCTAAAATTGCAAGAAAAATTTGCTGAAGAGTTCCAAACAACTATGGAAATGATGGTGACAACGACCTAAAATATGGAACTGTTAGACTGCAACTCGTGGAAACAAAAAGAGGGTGTTTGAGGGCGTCAATGAAACTAAAGATCAGAGGGGAGAAAATAACTAACACTTGGCTGCTCAACCTAAATTTGAAAAAGGAAATGATGAGTCTAGATAAAGACTATGCTGATCGAACGAATGTTGATCTAGATGTAGTCAAGTAATATCAGGGGAATCAGTTGGGGAATAAGTTCGTAGCGTTTTTACCGAAGACTTATTCAAATAAAAAACAATAATTATATCAATAAGTTAATCCGTTATGGGAATGAGTATCCGTCCTTTCTTATCAAAAGTCACGAATTATTTATATATATAGGGTTTTTTAATAGGTGCGCTTCAACTTTTTCCGATAGGGAGAGCGAACGACGCAATATTTTTTATTTTTCGCTTGTCATTTGTAAACTTCATTAGTAAACATTTCATCATGGAACGCTACACACTTGAGGAACGATTGCAAATCGTGCAAATTTTTTATGAAAATAATCGTTCTGTTGCTGCTACTTTAAGAGCATTACGGCCATTTTACGGTCCATTTAACAAGCCGTCCCATTTTGTGGTTATGTGAAGTCATTGGTCTACAGTAACAAGCCGGCGACGATTTGTGAGCTCAGAGCCAATATTGAACGTAAAATTGCTGGAATTTCGGCCGATTTATGCAAAAGAGTGGTCGAAAATTGGGTTCAACGATTGGACTTCGTAAAACGTGCACGCGGTGGTCATGCAAAAGAAATCGAATTTCATACTTAAATGTATGTATATGTTCAAACTCGATAATAAAAAAAAATTAGTTAAACAAGTCAAACCGTTTGTGTTTTATTCAAAAAAGTTCAAAAGTTGAAGCGCTCTTACTGAAAAACCCTTTATATATAATATAATATATAATTGGCGCGTACACCCTTTTTGGGTGTTTGGCCGAGCTCCTCCTCCTATTTGTGGTGTGCGTCTTGATGTTGTTTCACAAATGGAGGGACCTACAGTTTCAAGCCGACTCCGAACGGCAGATATTTTTATGAGGAGCCTTTTCATGGCAGAAATACACTCAGAGGTTTGCCTTTGCCTGCCGAGGGGTGACTGCTATTAGAAAAATGTTGTTCTTAATTTTTGTGTTTCACCGAGATTCGAACTAACGTTCTCTCTGTGAATTCCGAATGGTAATCACGCACCAACCCATTCGGCTACGGCGGCCGCCAATTTCACGAATTATTTAAACAATTAAATAATACATGATATTACGTGAATTATGTGCCATTGGAAGCTACAACTTTACTCCATATTTCAGGCCGCATACGGATTCCTCTGACGAAAAATTCGAGCTCTTTTGACTTGATCCATTCATTGAGCCAGTTTGCGATGCTCTCGTAGGAAGTGAACCAAAGTGTAATAATGAAGCAACGTAGACATTTTTGACGCCAGATAAGTAAGGATCTTTACGCTTCAAATGCATGTCAACTACTGCGATCGAGACCCCACATATACACCTTCAGATCACTAGTATATTATTAGAGCGAATACAAAAGTAGTAGCAGCAGCGACACCTCTTTTACGAGTGCGAAAACTCATTCCCATACCCAATACATTCACCGTTGCTGTTTCTCACCTCTCGACCAATTTGTTGATGTCGTTCCGCCACAAAAAACAAAATTTTGTAGATCAGAAAGAGTTCTATCGAATGAAGCTTTCGTCCGAGTTCTTACTCTAAGGTAAACAGCGAACAAATCGTTGTAAAATAAAAGAAAATATAAAAACGGCGATTGGTTGTCACAAAAAATGGATTCCGAAAGTGTTATCAAAGACTTTAATAAAACACTATTTCAATTTAGACGAATGAGCTTATTTTTACAGCGTACCTTTTTCTCTTGCATACACTGTACACTCTTGCATACATATATACATACATATACACATTACCACGTTGCTTTTTTGTTGCAGTTGGCAGTTGCCGGGTATTTTATTTCACTCTTTATATTCTTGCTGTTCCTTTTTTTTTCTCCCTTTGCTTTATTATTGAACAGTGGCATACAGTACATATATACAAATCCGCATACATCCATACATATGCACATCCCGTCGGGCACGAATTATAGATATGAACGAATATACACTTCGCTGTATTGTGTTGCTGTTATTATAATTATTATATTCTGCGAGTAGCGTTGTTGTTGCGATCGCCGTCATTATTATTGCTGTTGGTCGTTGTTGGAAGTACAAGGCGAAAATAGGCAAAACAAGAAAGATTTGTGCGCACAGAGTTTGCGGAAGAGAGGGGGTGGACGGAGAGGCGAAGTGAGCAGGTACTAAATAACATACTCGTACATAGCACAGCAACATAGAAACGGAAAAAAACCAGCGCGAGAAAATTAAAAACAGTGCAGCAGTAGCAAGCAATGTTTGATTGTCAAGGGAAAATGTTCGAATGGGTGGTAAAAGAGGGGGAATATATGCCGCCTTCGTATCAACTAACGATTGTTGGCATTGCTTTTGTCGCTGATGTCGTTATAGTTGTTGTTGTTGTCGATATTATTACTGTAATCGTTGTTTGTTGTTGCACTGTCAGTTATTGTTTTTCTCTGTAGCCGTTGCGTTGCTGTTGCCGCTGCGACCGCTACACTTGAGTGCACTGCCTTATTGTTGCTGATTTTATTCAGTTCAGTACATTTTTCCTTTTGCATTTTTGTTTTTGTTGTTCTTGTTTTTACTCTCCGTTGGCTGATGCCGCCTTTGTTGTTTTGTATTGTATGTATTGTTATTATTGCATGGCTTCGCTGTGGTGTGTTTATCTCCTTCATTTCGCTGCACTGATCAGCAGCAGCCAGTGGATGTGTTGTTCTGTTTTATTACTGTGCCGCTATTGTCTGTTCAAACATTCATACATACCATACATACATACAAATAGAGCCACATTTATATGTGCATACATTCATTGTATGCATTTTTACTACAACCATATTTGTTATCGTTTTTTTTGCTTCAGTTTTCTCATTGTCTTGCTCGTGAAAATGAAAATTTATTACCTACCCACTGTTGCGATGCTGGTTGAAGTTGTTTTAATATATTTTTTCTAGCTTTTTTTTGTTGATGCTGGATTTTGTTATTTTTTAAATTTTTTTTATTACTAGTTTTTTCGTATTTCTTCTCCTTCTTCTTGTTTTTGTTTTCTTTTTTTGTTAGTAAAGCAACTTATTTGCCTAGTTTCTAAATACAAATCTTGAGCTTTTGAAAATACGCAGCGCAGATATTCCGTCTGCAACTGCTGGCTTGACATTATCAATTTAAGAATCTGTATTACTTGTAATAAATAATAGAACATAATAATAATCGTGTGATGTTCATAAACAGCCTTGGCAGACTTTAATAGAGATCACTTTTTGTACCTATGCTCATACATACATATGTATGTACATATTTATATGCACAATAATAGCAACGCGGCATATTGCAAAGTTAAAGCTATTTATTTAGTTTTTATGCAATTACTGTTTCTTAATTTTTTTTATATTTTTTTTTCATAAAATATATACAATAGTTTATTATTTATGTAAATTTTTTGGTTAATAGGAAGCAAAATATTTATTTGAAGTTCGTGACAATAAAGATTAATGACAGTTGACTGTTGACAAAACTGTTGTTCGTCGCTGTGTATAGCCACTTTCCTGGGGTTATTCAGCTCTATTCAATTCTGTTTCACGATGAACTCCCACTCGAACGATAGGATTGATTTTTATGTGTATTGGCAGCACTGATATAAAACTTCTTTTGGTAGTACGAAGAATAAAAGTAAACAATTTGCCACATTCTTCCACAAGAATTGCTGTCGAAAATACGTTTGGGATACTTAAAACAATATTCACAGGCGATGACTTAATTTCAAAGAAAATACAGAAGATACAATTGTTGCAACATTTACATACTATGTATGTATATATATGTATGTACTATGTGGATGTATTTTACACAATTTTTGCTGTTTGGAGCATGACGGCATTGAAGGTGAAAGACCTGCAAATAATACACATTTTCAAGAAAATGATATTTCAACTGAAAATATGTCGACGTTTTTCAAAAGCTAATCAATTCAAATGATATCAATTTGCCGCATAGCATTTAGGTTTTTCGCAAAACACCTCATTCAACATAAATTTCATCACTGAAATAAAAGCTTTTTTTTAATTAATTTCATACATTCGTATGCATAACTTCGCGTTTGTCAGTGCTACTAATACAAAAGGCTGTGCTGCCAAACTAATGGCGAAAAAAAACGAAGAGAACGAATCATAAATTGAACCAGATCTCTAACAGAATAACAGCGTTGTTATTGCATTTGCGTGCAAAATTTTTATACGCATCCCGGTCATTGACCATTGGAACACAGCTATTCTGCCTGCAAACTTACGGTGCTTCAGTGGTTTGACGCGCTTTAAGCTGGCCACTAACAGGGCACAAGTCCCAGCGATTCAAGCCCAGGCCGTAGCACACACACTGTACACAATTCCTAAACCATCATTTCGTTTCATTCAAAAAGGTTTTGAATAATTCAAAAAATTTTTTAGTAGCACTTGTCATGTTCCGCTTACTTTTATCTCGACGATGGTCAGCGTCTATTGTTTTTAACGTGAGTACCTGCTGGCGACAGTTAAACCCACGGTACCCAAAGGCACATGGATCAAAACAATGCGTTGATCAGCGCCCCCAAATGCAAAAAGCATTTAAGGTACCAATTGGCAGTGTGGCATGGACACACTAACCGCCTTGGTAGGGCTCGAGGCCTACTCCACATCGAGCCAAAGGCTCTACCCGCGCTTTAGGTCTCAACTACAGCCACCACGAAAACCTCCCCGAAGGGCCGTTTCCAAGAACAGGTCAGAACGAACTCTGAGGGCTCCTGTTCCTCGTGGTACCGAGTTATAGTCTCCGGTAAGACATCGCGCCCGAAGACACTGCCAGTTGAGCACCCATACCACTTAGGCACTGGTAAACCTAGATTTTAGTCGCCTTTTACGACAGGCTTACCTTACCTCGGGCATATTCTAACCCCTGCACCGCTGGGGGGCTCGACGATGGTCAGTAAAAAATGAGAAAATTCACAAACTAGCAACAAATCCCAGGTAAATGAAAATGATCAATTAATTTGGACTTGTGCCCGCACTTCGCCATAACGATGGTTTTCTTCCAACTGCAACAAATCGCTGGAAATTGTGCGCCATTTGTGGCCAGCTTTACGTAAGCTTTGCGGTGTTTCAATTTGGTGCTCTTTACGGCCAAAAATCAAGTATATGATCCGTCTACAGCGAATGTCCTTTTTGACGTCGATGAAAAGCAAAGAAGAGCAGGTGTCGTAGATGTTGATTTTTGCCTCCTGGGTATTCCATTTCTGGGCCTAAAAACTTAAATTGCTCAAAAACACAATTAACATTGTTTTGTAGAACAGAAAGAGTTCTATCGAATGAATGCTTACCCTTTGCCAAACGGCAAACAAATCGTTGTAAAATAAAAGAAAATATGAAAACGCTATGAACTTATTCCCGAACCCAATAGTTTGCCAGTAGTAACACGTGCTCTGTCAAAAAAACCCTATTGGGGAAAAGTAACTCCAATCTGATCACCCTTTAATAACATACATACATATGTACTATGTAACTCTTTACTTTTTTGCAGCAAATTAAAAAAACGTTAATACAAATTTTTAATTTTGAACCAAGTTATAGCGATCTCCATTTTGCCAAATTTGCAAAGCAAGAACAAAACCAAATAATTGGACCCGGTTATTATATCCATCTTTGAAGAAAATAGTTTCTATAAAAAATTTGCGAAAATGTGCAGCATAAAACAGTTACAGTTCGTTGACAAGTTTGTCTTTCAAGCACACGGTGCTTTGCAGTTCTTCGAACTTCGTTACATCTTTCATGTTTGAACCTGAATCTCAAGGTTCGGCTTCACATTACTTTACTTGCCATTGTATCATACTTGTACATTGAAATATATGTATGTGTGCATGTATGTATGTACATTGTACACACTTGCTGCCATGGTCATAAAATATATTAATTAATATCGCGTCTCTTAAATCATTTCTTGCTTGTTTGTGTTACCCCATTACTTCACCAACTTGTCACACTATTGAAACGACTGTTGTTGTTGTTGTTGTTAATGATGCTGGACTGACGGGCTGTTGTTTAATTGCTGTGTGAAAAATTAATGCCACTCTTCGTTAAGTAAAGCGCGACGTTGCCACATTTCAGCTGCTGCAAAGAGAATAGAACTATAGCTAAGTTTCTGGTGCTTTCTGTCACTTAAGATTATATGCGCGTTCATATGTGTGTTTGTGTGGAACTGAAGCAACTTGGGTAGTTATTACTTATGACTACTGCAATAATTGGTGCTGTTTCTTTTGCCGTGATTTTGATTGCAAAAATTCTCGGCATAAATTTTAAACTAATTCTTGAAATTTTTCACGCTGAACATGCATATGTATGTGTATGTGTGCAGTAATGAGCCCTTGGTATTTTGCTTTAGCTGTTATTTTAGGCATAGTAAGGGCGATTTGTTGCAGCAAAGTGAAAAATCGATAATTTGATACAAATGTGTGTATGTACTTAACGTACATAACATAAGTGTGTGTGTTGAAGTTCCCCATATGGTGCAGCAAAATTGTTCGCATACGCATAATGATATCTACATACATACATACACACGCACTTACATAGCGTAAATATTCGTTTATATCTACATACATATCTACATATATGTGTGTATTTCGTATGAATTCATATACGTGCTTATGTATGTACGTAGCTGCTGCCGTCAATAAGGGTGCGGTGGTTCGGAATTGCGTAAGTGGGTTGGTTCAGCTGTTTTCAGTGATTTTTCCTGTCTTTAATTTTGTTATTCATAACTTTCATACACTGCCATTTTTTCTAATATCAGTAAGTTTTTTCCCCTACGGACATTAGTACATACATATTTAATGTGACCTTTGGACACATGAAAATTGACTACATGATTCAACTTCGAAATAACTATTTGAATGATAAAAGTGAAATAGATGTGCGTAGCATGTTGACACATAAGAAAAAACACAGAAACATACATACATACATACATGTGTTGCCTATTAAAAGCCCTAATCCCAAACTTTATGGGGCTGAATATGCGTTATAATACAACATTTTTATTCAGCTTGAGCGCGTAATTTGATTGATAATTATTGTTAATGACAAATTCTGAATTTTTTTTATTTAAAGTCTCTTGCTCTTGGAAAACCTAAAATAAGATTCTTTGATAAACTTTCCTCATTCTGTAAATTTCCACACAACCTGCGCCACAACCGTCAAACATGTGGGCACAACATCCTAAAATACTTGCAACTTTACGCATGTATGACCAAATTTCAACATCTCACGCAACATGTCGCTTTCAAACCCCTTGATTATGTTGGAACGCCAACAAGTTTGCCATACAATTGTAAACCGTTTCGTTGCTATGGCGTTATTGGCGGCCATCATGGATTTACCTACACATATCCAAAATTTGCACGAAATTGAGTAGTGCAAGTAGATAGTCACTGCATATGACTTTTCACTCTAACGCATGCTCAACAGGGGTGTGCACATGCGTTGGCGGCCATCATGGATTTTTATTAAACGGTTCGTATTTCAACGATTAGTCGGAATTGCTAGTTTGCTTGCTTACTCCAAGGCAATAGAAGCTGAAAGTACAAATTCACCACGAATAAAGTTGAACAGCGAGTTGGTATATTTTAACGAGCAATTCGTTGTTTGTGGCGTTAGCAGTTGTGCAGTAATTTACGTTGGGTTCGGTTGTAAATTTCTTATAGTTTTGATAAATAAGAGTGAAAAAAATAATAAAGCAGCGCAAATATTATATTTCATTAATATAATTCTGCTCATCTTCAAATCATATCAATAAAGAAGTTTTCATGTGATTTTTGTTGTGTGCGATCGTGTTAATGCTAAATGATAGAAGGAAGGAAAAGCAGCTCAAACGGCAGCCAAATTAAAATTGCACTTCGTATTAAGTTACGAAGTTTGTTGGGAAGGGACGGCGTGTTCAGGAATAGTGGCAAATACGCAAGTAGAGCATATACTGAAATACCGTGTATGTTTACAACAGTGACTTCAAAATTGTTGCGGCCAACGAGAATCTAGCGGACCTCGAGCGAGCAAGTGTAAGCGAAGATATATTTCACGTGTAAAACATTTAGCTAATAAATTCTTTTTTTAATTTATTGCGTTTTACAGCTGTTCACCTTTTAATTTTTATCCTCCAAAGTTACTTCAGTAGCCTTGCCCGTATTTTAAAGTTTCTTTGAGTACTACATTTATTGTAATGTCTGCGTTAGCAACATTGTCTAATCCAACACCCACTGATTCGCCTGGCGCTGGTGTTGGCTCGTCATCAACAACAAGCGGCGGTAGCAGCAACAATGTCGAGCGCCGTTGTGAAAGTGCGGACTGTAGCGTCATAAAACTTGTCTCAATGGTGCCCAAACGCAAAATCACACAATTCGTTACAGAGCCTTCGGTAATGGAAAAACCTATGCTAATAAATGGTTTCACAACAGTGTTCCAAGTGGAGGGCAATTCGGCCAAGTTGAGTGACTTGAAAAATCCTAATCCTACCAAAGGCGTTGAACCCAAAACTATTTTTCGTATTGTACCAAACACACATGCGCACATCGTGAATTATGTTGTCGTTGATGCGGACGGTGATTCCTTACGCAAAATTAATGAAGGTGATCCGGCAACAATGCGTAAGTTGCTTGAATCTCAAAAGGTGAGCGCCGATCAAATGTTAAAAAAGCTCATGGCAGGACATGGTCCCAGCGTGCCGATTGTCTGCAATGCTGCTCCGATGCCAACGGGTGTAAATACTATAACTTCAACGGCCCCATTAATTGCGTCAGCCACTACAAATACTGTCGCCGTATCCGCCACAACAACACCTACAATTAGCACTGCTAATGCAAATGTGCGTGCCAACCCTACGACATCACCAGCGGTTACTCCTGGTGGCAGTGCGGCAAAAGCATCAGCTATACAATTACCTATGCGTATGCATCCGAATTTAAAGATAACAGCTGTGGCTAGCAGAGAAAATTTTGGACAACTAGTGGAATCAAATTTACCTACACAGCAGCCGTTGCATATGCCAGCACCCGCCGTACCCACGGTACCACTTATAACGCCTGTGCCACTGGCGAATTTGCAGAGTTCACCTGTTGTTGCTCCTGCTGCTGCTGCTGCGACCACTGTGGACAAGTGAGTGTTTTGTAAAAACAAGATTTGGAATGCTTACTTATAAAGACTATTATATATTTTTTTTTTATTTGAACAGGCCAAATATCGATAAAATGCAAGCTGAACTGGCAGAATTACGACGCACCGTTGCTATGCTTGCTGAGGCTATGCCTATGAATCCACAAGCTCAGAAGGCGCTCCAACAAACGTCGTCCCAACAACCACCTCGCCCAATGGTCGTAAAGCGACAGCGCCTCAGTTAGTCAGCTAATCTGCTTATTTAAATTAGCTTTATGTCGAGGTTTAGGGAGGTATGCTGGCAAACACACAAAAAGAGAATAGTTAGACTGTAGAAATAGCTTTTTTTTATCCAAAGAAAAGTTAGGCATTTGCCGATATTTTAAATATGTGAACTTTTATTGGTAAGCCGTTTTCAATATATAAAACTTGAGTTTTGGAAATTTGTAATTTAACCTTTAACTAGAGATTGGGGCTTTTTTATGGGTATTTCAACGCAGAACTTCAGTCGTATAAAAGTTCTGTTATATTCTTATACTATGGGAGTTTTAACAACATCGATTGTGTGTTAAGAAAGCCAACGAGTAATGGAAATTTAAAATACTAGCAAATGATTCGGAAATCAGCATACTGCCAAAGGCACTATACTAAATTTAGTGTATTTCCATAAGCAAACAGACTCCATGAAATTGAAATATGAAGTTTGGGCTTGTACGAGCTTCAATCACAACCGCAGTGTTACATGATTTGTGAAAGTATCACGTTCGATGTAAAATTCTGGCAACATTATCAAAAGCATTACGCATTCGAAGCAAGGTGGATTTATTATAGGTGACAGCATTTGTTTGTATGTATTGGTATGTTTACATTAGTATGTTTACATTTGTACGTGAAGGTTGAACTTCCAGAAAATGTGAAACGGCTTTTTTTCAAATGTAGGATTTTCTTCCGCATACGCAATCTCAACAAGCGGTTGAAAATTAAGAAAGCGAAACAGAGGATAATGGGCTATCTACATTCAAACAGCTGATTTTGACTTGATGCTAAGCCCAAAGGCAACAACAAATACATGTAGGGTTTTACTTATATGTGGTTGCTGTCATCTTTAATAAATTCGCCTTGTTCTATTGGTTTACGTTCCTCGTCAAGGGAGTTGCCACCCAGTAGTGTCACTACAGATATGTATGCATTGCAGTTGTCGCACATGAAAGGCCGAAATGCGCAATTATCAAATATTTGTAAGCTGTAGTCAGCTAAAGGAAACTAGGTTGACTTAAGCCTCAGGTTTTGATGGAACTGTAACGTATTTCGATTTAATCGGTATGGTATATATGTTCTTGGATACCTGTTGACCGACCAAATACGGTTCGTCGTATGGCGGCTTTAGAGCCGTCGCTTATATATCGTGTCATCTCGTAACTGATTCCCTACATTTATAAATGCTGCCTATTGGCTAATGAACAAATCAGTTTTAAGGTCTAAATACTTATTCTTAAATATAATTTATAATAACCTTAATGCGAATACATATTCCTACAGCTAATTACAAATACAATTTCCTGCAATATTGGGATATATTTGTTTTTATCACTTGACAACTGGGAATTATTTTTATTTTTGTAATCTCTTCTGAGAGCTTTGACAAATCTTTGTTCAGCGCGTCACTTAATTTTCTAATTTTATTTTTAAAGCTGACTTCCATCGTTTCTTGGAAAATTTTGAGTAGTTGGCTGTATTTTGTACTTTTTAAAGGTTATTTTTAGGAAGCGAAAGGGGCCGTTCAAGTATTACGTAAGCAGATTTATTACAATTATTTTACTTTTACAGGTGGCGGAAGAAACCTGTTATCAAGTAATCTGAATAGGCCACTTCTTGGACGACAGCAATCTGTATTTCTACATTTTACAATTTGAAGCAAGTATTGGCTTTCACGCACATGTTCTGAATACCATTTAATGTCTGGAAAATCAGGAACGTCTTGTTGACCTGCCATAATATATTTTGCAGTAATATTATAGCCATCAATTTCGATTGAACTTCATACTTCAGCTAATACATTTCCTGCAAATTCGAAGTTAGATCTTTCTAAATGTTCATCAATTGTAACGCCATGTTCATCCAAATGAGACCCAAAATGGTCATGAGGCAATATTAAACCAGCCAGTTCCCGACTAAGAGGAGCCATTCTGCGCTCTACTCTGTTGTACGCACTTCTTCCAGGAGCATTGGTAGCTAAAAACAATGCATCGAGATCATGTCGCTTAAAGTGTTCTATAGCAAACCCTATGACTTTCATAACGCGGATTTTCATCTGGGCCTCCATCAACCGTCATGATTACCACTGGTTTTCCTAGTCCATGGTCAGTTTTAGCTAATGGTCGAAACTCTTCAAGTTCGAGAAGCGTCTCGAAATCCTGAGCATGAGTATTAGCAGTAGATGAACTATGCTTTTCACTTCGAATAGTGATGTATGTTGGTCCAGAATATCCAACGGCTTGCGGTTGTCCTAGCATACTAGAAGTGATTTTGATACCAGCATAAACAGATAGTATTAATTTATGACGCTCAGCGATTACCCAATCGTGGTCTTTGTAGCAGTGCAATTTTGAGGTTGTCTTGCAACACTTCCGTTGACAACGTTGGATGATAGTTGATTTGTCATACCGTTACTTGCTCCGGCGTGTGCTTGATCTGCAACGCTTCGGCAAACGCAGTAGTTGATCGCTAGGGACCAAAAGATCTATGCGTGGCTTATTGCCAACCAGGCTAACGTAACCTATTTAGTAGTTTAGTATCTTTCCAAGAATGTTTGATACTTTTTTATGCTCTTCTTTGTGCGAGAAATTGTCTATTGTCCTGGTTCTCCTAATTATGAGGACCTCCACTCTTGCTGGGCAATCTTTCGCCATTGGAGCGTGCTCGAATTTGTAGTTGACGCATACCAGTTGTTTGCATTGCCCCTCTTGTTCAGGAGCTTTAAAGTTTTTCTTGCACCTTTCAGTCTTTTCTTTGCAATGTTGTGCGAAATGGTTAAATCTAAAGCATCTTAACATTGGAATAGTATATATTATATATATGTTTGTACTTTTATCTTGGTGTAGGCATAAGTCACTTTGTCGGAGATATTTTGACCTTTAAAGAAGATTTTTTCTGTTTTTTTTCTTTGTCGTGTCTGTCCCTTTGTTCCAATCTGATCAGTTTTAATATCTGTATGGATGATTTAAAAACTTTCTTCAGTTCTACGTAATTTTAACCCTTAAGTAGTCCACTTTCACTCACTTCCTTTAATTTGACAATCTTTAGTTTTTTTTTAATAGGTTGGACACTGCTATGACGTTTATAGGTTTTCTTTTCTGTCCGTCGGTTTTTGAGTCAATGAAGACTATAAAGGGTCCCTGGTGGTCACGGGAACTGAGTCTAGTGGAGGTAGGCGAGGGGTGGGGTACAGTGCACTAGGCAGGCATAATTTCCTTGTGCGGCAGTCCTTGGTCGGGAGAAACCCGGCTCATTCCGGTAACGTAGAACCGACTGCCATGGAATGTTTTTTGTTTTAGTTTGTTTGCATTCAGTGTTAGTCATTGAATGCAATAAAGTGTCCATGGTGGTCTTTTTTCGTATCTGGGTTCTTCTTTTTTGGTGGCATTTTTTGTAGTCGTTAAGGGTTTAATAATTAGGTTGCTTTCGAAATTGCCAATTTTTGTCCTTTTTTGCAAGCTTGATGATTCTTGTGCGCGGGTGCCCTTTGGCTTCTTAAGCCACGTTTATTTTGCGCTTGCTGTTCGCTATTTCATTAGTTTGTTTTTAATTCTTTGTATTGATTATAATACTGTTTCAATAAGTTCTGTATTTATTACGCAATTAAATTCACTTCTTGTTAATTTTCTTTGTCTACTTTAAATTTGCGTTGAATTTTTCACCCACTGAAGGTTAAGTGTTGCCACTGGAATGAGTTTTTTACTTTGATTAAAACAAATCAGCTGCAAGTTTTGTGTATTTGCATTTGAAGAAATATTTCTCTAAGAGTGAATAGTTTTTTTGTTTTTTTGATTACAAATATAAAAATAAGTTATCTGTATCTTACTACGACTAATTACCACTAAATACTTTTTTAAGTTGAAGTTTTTCAAAATAAACGGCTTACTGGTACTGGAAAAGTATGTGAATTGAACTCAAATTAGCTGGAGTAAGAGAGTTAAGCTGTAATTTTAAGGCATTAAATGTACTTGAAAAGTAAATAAATTAAAATTAATTGTATTATAAACTAAACAGAGCAATTTTTATTTTTATACTCGTTTTTATACGGGAAATTGGTTTGTATGCTAGCTTTTAATTTTTTTTCAGCTCAAACAAGGTGAAGTAAACCGATAAATGAATTCTTGATCGCATAGATTACGAACTTGAGTACTTCTTAAGCATATACAGTATTGTGCTTAGATCAAGCAGCCTTTTTGTGGTAACTACCCATTTGTTTCTGCCTATATTTTAACATAGAAATATATTTGAATACTTCCTTCGTAATGGTTTGGTGGGGAGTGTCTTGCAAAGGCGTTACATTTCTTCATTTCTGCGAAAGAGAGGTTACGACCGGGGCAAAAGTGTACCAGGAGGATGGCCTAGAGGGCGTGGTGAAGCAGTTGAGCAGTACGCTCTTCAATGGGGAGAGGGTTGGATCTTCCAGCAAGATTCCGCTCCAGCCCATAAGCCAAAAACCACCCAACAGTTACTAAAAACGAATTTCTCGCATGACCAGAATAACTCGGGGGGGTTTTTTCCGACCCAGTAAACTAACCCTGTCTAGTGTACCGTACCTCAAAAACCAATAATCCTGGGTTCATGGCTGCAGAAGATAGGCCGTCTGGAAGCCCAGATCTGAATCTACTGCACTACAGTTTGTGGTCAGAAGTGGAGGACATGGCTTGTCGAAGACCTCAAAGAAATTTGGAGAGTCTCAAACAAGCTTTTTGGTTAGAACAGCGGCGTCAATATCCATGGGAACCATGCGTGCTGCAATAGCTTAATGACCTAATCGTTTAAAAGGCTTGTGTAACAGTACCTCTTAGAAAGGCTTTTTAAATTTTTGATTTAACTTATAACAGAACTTATGGCAGGACTAAGTATTTTCCTATGACCGGGAACCCATATCAGAGTAATTTGAAGGCAATTATACTGCCTCTATACTGTAAAACTAGTTTGGATGAAATGGAATTGGAATCTAAGCTATTGATGCCTGCTTGAGGGTCTTATTTCAATATGGCATCCATCTGAAGATAATTCAACTTATTTGTAAACTTTGAACACTAATTAACTAACTGATACTAACCGACAGCACTACAGCAACAACAACAATAATAACAATAGCATCGAAACATTGTGGAAATCTATTTTTCCCAAATCCCTTAACACATTCTTCAATTTTCCCTTGGGTAAGAAATCAGCTGGGTAAACACTTAGGAGCGAGCTCATCCCAGATCGCTGAACAAAAATCTTGTAAAACATTGCATACGTTTCCTTTTGACACTCCGAACAGTCTGCCGATCGTCCTCTATTCAGCTGAGGAACTAAGCGCACATAAAGCAATCGCGATAAGTTTGTCTAAAGGGATGCATTTCCTATGCGTTGTATCTGTTTTTGCAATGGACATGACTTCGTTACATCAAAAGGCAAAGAAATATTGTCTCATCTGCTTTAAGTCCTCAAAAAACTGGTCGGTGCTGGAAGGAATGTCTAGCTCGCAGAACTTGCCGTGCCTCACCTGCAATACAGGGACACTCATTGATTCTTGTATTCACTAATAAAAGAAACTGATACACTAGGTTGTTCAACAAATTTTGCGGTTCGATAAGAAAATCGCAATTTTATGGTTTGAAATGCACTTTATTATTCAGTACAGTCTCACTGAACATCAATACACTTGGGCCAACGAGATTCTAATTTATGAGCTCCTTCCCTGAATTTAGAATCTGAAAGTGCTGCAAAATACGCTTCCACAGCTGTTATGATCGCACCCTTTGATGAGAAACGCTTTCCACACATGCATTTTTTATGTCTGGAAGCAGTTGGAAGTCGCTAGGAGGAGCCAAGGCTGGTGAATGCGATGGATGCTCCAACAATTCGAACTTTAATTCGTGGGTTTTTGCCATTGTCAAAATGCGCTTGTGACTCGGTGTGTTGTTCTGAAGAAGAAGAATTTTTTTATTTATTATTATTATTATTTGTCACCAATTTTTCCCTTCAGCTGGTCTAAAAGGTTACAATAATATTCAGAATTTATTGTTTTACCAGTGTGCAAGTGATCCACAAATCTGATGCTAACACCTTCTTGGCCGATTTGTTTACGTGAACTCGTTTTGGAGACGAAGACCCAGGTTCACACTACTCTTTAGCCTCTTGTTTTGCTTTATGATCGTGGTGATAGACCCAAGTCTCATGCATAGTGATGAATTGATGCACAAAATCCACTTTATCTGTGCGGAAACGCTCTAAATGTTGCTGAGAAAGTCGCATGCGACTGTGTTTTTGTTCTATTCTTAGCGAATGCGGCACCCATTGTGCACATAGTTTTCTGAAACCCAATACTTCAGTCGAAATATTGCTTACACTGCCCAATGAGTTGTCTAGAGCTTCTACTAAATCTCTTTCAGTCACCACTCGAGGATTTTCCAATACGATTTCCTGTGTTTTTTCTACGATTTCTGGTATTGTTGCGGTTTTTAGACGTCCTTGACGTGGATCATCTTCAAGGCTTGTACGATCATGTTTAAATACAGCAACCCATCTTTCCACTGTACTGATTAATGGCGAAAAGTCCATATACACTTTCAACATCCCTTCATAAATTTTCTTTGCTTTTAAAACTTCCAAAAATAAAAA
Source organism: Anastrepha fraterculus (assembly GCA_037575425.1). Classification (NCBI taxonomy): domain Eukaryota; kingdom Metazoa; phylum Arthropoda; class Insecta; order Diptera; family Tephritidae; genus Anastrepha; species Anastrepha fraterculus. Next base: position 40,290 of record JAYXIM010011564.1, on the reverse strand, counting down.
TTCAATCATTGCCGATACCTAATTTTTTCCTTTTCTTTGCCCTTTCTTCAAATCGTTAATAATAAATAAAGAAACCAAAAACACTAAAATATTCCACCAAACCAATTTCTATTGCTCATTTCTGGAGACCAGTTACTTGAACACAGTGTAATAAAGAAAAATTCCTCATTTGTACGGATAGCATGTCGTCTATTAAAGCCATATAAAACATTTATAGTAGTAGCAAATTGGTTGAAAAAATAAGAGACCTTTGTATTCGGAACTTAAAAAAGATCAACATTATGTGGGTACCAGGCCATAAAGGCATCCGAGGCAACGAGCGAGCCGACGAAACAGCTCGAGAGAGTTTATTCACAGAATGATTTACATAGGCATATAAAAAAACATATTGACTCGATTAAACTGACAGAATGCTATACGTTTAGGCATCGGTATACTGAATTCAACGACAGGCGCAAACCACCTCTATACCCAAGCAATACACCTCGATATTTATCAAGCCAGTTCGCCAGACTCAGAATCGGACATTCTAAACTCACACACCAACACCTCCTCACAGGAGGTACCCAACAACAATGTCCATTTTGTGATAATAACGCATCAGCTGACCATCTTTTAAACGATTGTCGCACCTTAGAAAGTTTTAGGAAAAACACTTCGGATCCACCAAACCTTCTGCTCTACTGGCCACTGTTTCTACCACCAATATAACTGCTTTAAATAATTTGTTGAAAGATTGTAACTTAACTACTATGATTTAATATGATTTGCTAATAATAACACAGACTGTTCTATCTAACTATCGAGTTGTAGGCCCTGGCAGCTAGTGCTCGTTCTTGTATAAGTTTTAGTATTACTATATATATTAATTCTAATAAATAAATAAATAAATAAAGAAACCAAAAACACTGAAATATTCCACTAAACCAATTTCTAGGAAGAAAACCTTTCAAAGTTGTTGTTGTTGTAGCAGCATAAACATTCCCCATTCACGTACGGAGAATGCTGCTGGAGTGACAGTCCTTGGCCGGATATAAATTCGGGTCGTTCCGGTAACGTAGAACCAACTGTCGTGGGAACGTCAAAGTCAGTCAAAGTAGTCTTGATAGCTGATGTTGTGTGTGTTAAACCTATATAGAATTCGGAAATATTTAAAGATTTTTTTGATCAATTAAAATACAAAAAAATGTTTGATATTAAGAATGCAAATTTAGAAATTTTCCTCATCTACAATATTTATTTTGCAGGATGTTTCATCAGCTTATGAATACTGTGCCTGAGTGATTCTGATTGTCCTCCTGTCTAGTGTAAAAAATTGCTTTCAATTCGTACTTCTTATTTCCCACTAAAATTAATATTTTAACCTTTTTTGTATTCGTAAATCCATTATTGTTACACATAAATCTAATAATCTGTTGTTTTTCGCCAAATTCTGATTTTACAGGCCAATCGACGGGTCGCAGTCTTACGCGAAGGGCGGTGGCGTTCTCGGCCCACCATCTTCGCATGCAGCAGCAGCCGCCGCTGTCGCCGCCCAACAACAGCTACACCAGCAAATACATCAGATGCATCAACAGCACCAACAACAACAGCAGCAGCAGCATCAGCAACAACAACAGCAACAGGCTGCACAACAGCAGCAACAACAAGCGGCTGCGCAACAGCATCAACAACAGCAGCAGCAGCAGCAGCAACAACAACAACACCATCTCCACCATCACCAGCAGCAGCAGCAGCAACAACAACAGAACGCCCGTTCGGCAGCTAGTCCCCTATCCCCACCACGACCCGGTCCCGGCTCAGCGGCCGCCGCTAATACGTATGCCAAATACGCAGAGCTCAATGCGGTGCGGGAAGCGCCACATCCTTATATTCAGCAAAGCTCGTATGGCATCGGCCCGGGCGCGCAGTACCGCGACAACCCTTACACGCGAATACCTCAGATGGCGCCCGAATTCCAACGCGCCGCAGCAGCTGCTGCAGTGGCAGCAGGCGGTAACGCTGCCAGCGCACAGGTACCGACCGGTGTTGTGCAAGTGACGGGCGGCGCTCTGCAACCGCAACCACCCAGCATCGGGAGCGCAGCCCACCTTGAAGCTTTGCATTTCGCGCACCAGCCGCCACCCTCAGGACAACAAGCGGCCAATGCAGCGCATGTGCTTAGTAGCGCTAATGCTGTCGGCGGAGGCGGTGGTGGCGCACCATCACCCCTCAATGCAAACACAGCAGCTGGCAATGCCAGCTTAATACGGCGTATAGTATTGCCAGCTCACGCGCACTATTCCAGTGAGTATCTGGCGAATGCTAACGCTGTGGCGGTGGCGAATGCGCGCAATCAACAACATCATCAACAGCAACAGCAGCAGCAGCAACAACAACAGCAGCAGCAGCATCAGCAGTTACAGCAGCAGCAACAACAACAACAGCAACAGCACACGCAACTACCACAGGCACCACCCGATCCAGGAGGACAACCATACAAGAAGTTGCGGCTGAGCGATGTGACGTCGAATACGGTCAGCAACACAAATCACCTGCCACCTAAAGTAGCGAATGCCGCACAACAACAGCCGCGCCAGCCATCACCATCGGCCGCATCGCTTGCTGCCGCGCAACAACAACAGCAGCAGCAACAACTGATAGCTGGCGGCAATTTGCGTAACAGTGCAGCTCAAATGCTGCAGCAGTCGGTTCACCATCCGCATTTGACTGTGGTGTCAAGTAGCCACGTGGTGCATGCCCAGCCGCCGCCCGCAGCGATGCAGCAGCTAAAAGTGGAAACGCAACCGCCGTTGTTGCCATCAGCAGCCACGCCGCCTACGAATCGCGGCATGCCGGGCACAATAATGGGTGGAAGCAGTAATGTTGGGAGCGTGAGCGTGGGTGTGGGTGTCATCAATGCGACACCCAACGCATCCACCATGATTACAAGTGGTGGGGCAGCGCCACTACCGACGAAAAGTTCTTCATCCTCATCAGAGGGTTACCATCCGCAAGTCGAAGCCATTTCACCTACACTGCCAAGCGATAACGTCGAAGAACGCGGCAGCGCTGTTACTGAAGACCTGCTAACACAAATCCAGAAGGTTGACGCAGAGATACATAGCGCGGAGAACACAATGGAGACGCTGCGCAAGCAGGAGAAAGGCCTCAAAGACAAGGTCGCACTTAGTAAACAACAGCGCGAGCAGGCGCTGCTTGCTGATGAGAATGACGATGCAGCGAAGATGAAGCATTCGTGGCGATTGCAGACAACCGCGCAGAAAATATACGAGGTGAACCGTAAAACGGCCGCCATGCGACATTCCATACTCAGCCATTGCGGCAACGCCAACATATTGCCGCTATACAATCAACCGCTGGACGTTGAGTTACTGAAGACGCTGATTAAGCAGCATCACACAACGATACGCACACCGCTGCTGGAACACATACGCAAGCTGAAGAACGAGCGTTGGGCACACAATACTGGGTTGGTGGAGACATATGCGCACATGTCTAGTGAGTGGCAAAAGCGCGTCGAAAAGTCGGAGGGTAGCGCAAAGCGAAAGGCACGGGAGGCTAAGAATCGCGAGTTCTTCGAGAAAGTGTTTACGGAGCTGCGAAAACAGCGCGAGGACAAAGAGCGTTTTAATCGCGTTGGATCGCGCATCAAGTCTGAGGCTGACTTGGAGGAAATTATGGACGGCTTGCAAGAGCAGGCAATGGAGGACAAGAAGATGCGCTCCTATGCAGTTATACCGCCTTTGATGTTTGATGCGCGTCAACGTCGCTGTATCTACCACAACGAGAACGGCTACATTGAGGATATGGTGGCGGTGCATAAGGAGCGACAAACACTGAACGTATGGACTGCGGGCGAAAAAGAGGTTTTCAAGGAAAAATTCCTGCAGCATCCGAAAAACTTTGGCGCTATCGCTGCCAGTTTGGATCGCAAATCGGCACAGGACTGCGTACGCTACTACTACCTCAGCAAGAAGACGGAGAACTATAAGCAATTGCTGCGCAAATCGCGTCAACGTACTCGCTCATCGCGTAACCCGCAAAAGGCACAACAGCAACAGACGCAATGCATCATCGACTCGCTGACAACGGGTGTGACAACGCGTTTGCAGCGCGAGCAACAGCAGAAGACCGGTGGGCGTTCGGCTGCGGCAGAACGTGAACGTGCCGAGCGTGCAGAACGTGCGGCCGAGCGTGCAGCAGCGGATGCGGCGAAAGCTGCAGCTACTGCACAAGCCAAGTCCACCAGCAAGGGAGACAGCAGCAATGCTACTGCGGCAACCACGGAAACGACAGCTGCCGCAGACACGACTGAAGCAGCCAAAGGCAAAGCGACAGCTGCGTCCGCAGCAGCTACACAAAAATCCAACAACACGTCCAATAGCAGCAACAGCACCACCGCAACAAGTGGCACCACAGCAGTGCCGCCAAAAGCTGGCGAAGTTGAAAAAGCTTCCGAAAGCTCAGCAACAGTCGGCAAGCAAGCAACAACCGCAACGACGGATGCAGCACAGAGTGGCACTGCGGCGAAAGCGAAAGCCGATGAGACGAATGCCAGCAAAGCGAATGCAACAAGCACAATTGCAGCACCTGCAACAACCACCACCAATAACACCAGCAATGCTGCTAGTAGTAGTGCTGACGAGAACAGCAAAAAGCTCACATCAACTTCCGGTGCAATCGTGGCGAATAATGAAGCAGAAGTAGTGGGCAGTAAAAAGTTGGCAGACGAAAAGAGTGCCGTTAGTAGTAGCAGCAGCAATAGTGGAAACACCGCTCCACCGCCGGGCAACACTAATGTCAATGCCACAAATATCGTCTCCGCCGTGGCGCATCACACGCCCGGTAACACACCGAATGGCATCAAAACTATTTATGCTGCTACAATGGCACAGGCTGTGGCGGCGGCAGCGTCCAATGAAGATGGAAAACTGATTGCTGTGGGTGATAAGATTGGGACAGCAACCACAACAGCAACGGTCGGCACGGGCGTAAACGCCGTAGATGCGGTTGGCGTTAACAAGCTGGGTAGCGGTAATAGTGTGGCCACACCCACTACCTCAACAACTGCTGGCAATTTTCTTGGGCAAAAACTCAAGGCGGCGCAAGTGGAAGGCATTGGCGCCGGCAAAGATGGCAACTCAGATGTTAGGTGAGTATTAAGAAGAAGAACAGTAAATGGGAGAAGAATAGAGTAAATGTGAAGAGAGCAGCATTTGAGCACTTGGCTTGACAGAACATAAGCGCGTTGTTAGTAGTAAAATGTATTTAAGTATGAATGCCCGAAAATCGCCGGATATTAAAGCCACTTTGCATTCTACGGAATGCACCTAATAATGCATAAATTGCAAACACAACTGATTCGGCAAAAATGGGTTATTAGGAAAATTCACAAATGGTCACTAAAATAGGTCATCGATATTTATCAACCGATCAATCGAGCACAGAGAAAGCTACTACTGAGCGATTCCATGCCAAGTGAAGCAACTATTTTGGCCAATGGCAAGCAACTAAATTGGTCAATTAAAATTAAAAATTGCTTTCTTTGTAGGCTTGAGTGGAGTAAGAGTAGAGTGAAAGTTAGTTGAAAAAAATTTAAAAACTTTGAGATTTATTCAATGTTAAAAATTTTGTATAGGGTTCTTCAAAGAGAACTATGCTTCGCTTTTTCTTTTCAACATTTTTGTATATTTATTGTTTTTTTTTTTTTTATTATTTAGGCCAAAATATCTCTTTCGCTCGTCTGGTCCTCAATCCCTCACCGCACATAGGACATCAGAGGCTAAAATATACTTTTTGAAAACATTTTCAGTGAACAATGTTTTCTTTTTGTTAAAATTTTTTTGAGAATTTTGGTTTTTATTACATTTTTTGGGGAATTTTTTTTTATTTAAATTTTTTTGTTTAATTAAAAGTTTTTGGAAATTTTTTTTATTTAATTTTTTTGAAGAATTTTTTTTATAAATTTTTTTTTTTTATTTAATTTTTTTTTTATTAAAATTTTTTTTATTAATGTTGTTTTTTTTAATTTAAATGTTTGTTGTTGTTGTAATATTTGATTTGACTACCCCTCCGACTTTTTAAATTTATTTTATTAGTAGCTGAGAGTATACGCAGTAGTTCCTGCAAATTTCATAAAGGGATTCTCATAACTTTTCCAGTTATTCGTATATTTGAGAACTATAAAAATTGATAATTAAAAATGATGAAAATATAAAAGTTCAATCATCATTCCAAAGCAAAAAAAAAATGTAACTTCGTTAAAAAAAAGTTATAAAATTATAGAATTGCAAAATTATAGAATTATAGCATATCTACATAGGTCCGCTTCGTACCTATTTTAATGGCCACTTGAATTTGCCTTCTTTGTTCTTGATCCAGTTGTCACTACTTCATTCCTGGCTTTCTAGACTTGGAGGTAGGGCTTCGTTATGATTTCAGGAAACTAGCCATGCTCGAATCGTGCTTAACTGTCTCACGCCTTTAAGTGCCTCACTCCCTTAAGCGGTTCCCGCTGAAGCGCGCCAACTGCTTAATTATCCTAAATAGTTTCTGGTTTCAAATATAATTCAAACCACATTTCAACCATTTGGATTTGAAAATACGAAATGTGACAACATACAAGGTGAAGTCAAAAATAAACAAGACTGAGGTAAAATAGAAACGACAGGGGATTTGTTTTGATAACTTCGAGTTTATTTATTCAAAATAGTCCCCTCTGGCTTCGCGATCTCCCTATTTTGCGTGATCTAAAAGGTTTTCGAAAGAGGGTTTCAGGTCATTGACCGGAATGTCCATCAGGATGTCGGTACAAGCCTTTTGTATGGCCTCTACGGACGCAACACGTTTTCCTTTCATGGCCAAATGCAATTTTCCGAATAGGTAGAAGTCACAGGGAGCCATATCAGGCGAACCATCAGTGATTAATGGTTAAAATGCGATTTCTAGTCAATAAATCAGTCATAAGAGTGGATCGAGGAGATGGTGCATTATCATGCAATAAGCGCCTTCGCGGTATTCAGAGTGAATTCGATGAATGCGATGTAACAAACGCTTCAAAATGTCAAGATGGAGAATTGCATTGACGGTTTGGCCCGTCGGCACGAACTCCCTGTGGACAATTCCCTTGGGTCGTAAAAGCCTAATGAGCATCGACTTGATTTTTGGCTCGTCTGGGGCCTTCCATTCGGCACTTTGACGCTTAGTTTCAGGTTCATGTTGGAATCACCATGTTTGAATCATTCAAAATGATTTTTATGCTTTCTGGTTGGTGTTACCGTCTCATTTGGACGTCCACTGCCTTGTGCATCCTCGGTGTCTCTGCAACCGCATTTGAAGTCAGTAAACCATTGTTTTACTGTTGTTTCTGATGGAGCGGAGTCTCCATAACATTTTTAAAACCATTGCTTTGCTTGCACGTTATTTTCCCCCATCAAGGAGCGAACACGGAATCCATTATTTGATCAATATTTTGAAAATAACAAAAGCAGCGTCACTCTTAGCACAATAACTAACGAAGTAATGAATAGAATATCATCAAATTTTAACAGCTGTGTTTTAAAGGTTAGTACTAACTGAAAAAGAGGTGAAGGCAATAAAACAAGTGCCATCAATGTGTTAGGCTCGGGACTTTTCAGCCCATGTGTTAGCTATTTCGCTTAGTGCAGACAAGTAAACGTTTTTAGTATACGTTTTTTTTTTTTGGTTTACATATTTTTGTTTTACATTGTTTTGTAGCTAAGTATAAAAAATATGTATGTAGATATTTTACAAAAAAATGCTGCCTTATTCTATTTACCAAATAATTTTTAATAAATTTCTTTCTTTCGTTCTCTCCCAATTTGCAGTGATCCAAAACGGAAGCGTCTCGACGTTACGACGAATGCAGATGCTTCTACCACACACTCCTCCTCCTCCTCCAGCACAAACACAAATACGAACAACAATAACAACAACAACAACTCTTCCTCCTCCATTTTATCCAACTCCACTACGAATATACACGCACTTAGTGTTAATCCTGCCAACAGCAACAACAATAGCAGCAACAGCAATGCTATGGATGCTTTGACTGGTGCGGGTATAGCGGCAGCGACAACAGCAGGCGCAATAACAACCACACTTGTTGGTGTATCGCTCACAACAACGTTGACTACAAATAGTGCGACGACACCGGCCGCGATGGGCAGCGGTGTGACCGTGAACGCCTCGCCAGCAACTGCAGCATCAATAACACTTTTAACGACTGAAGGCAGTAATGCCATGGATGGTAAAGGTAAGTGGCATAAAACGAAAACAAATCTATTAATAAGAAAAGCAAAACCAAATGTACATATTTACATTATGGGTTAACTGTTAAAAATTATAATTTTCGTTTGCGAATTCATGTGAAGGAATTGAATTAAGCAGAACACAAGAAAAGTTGATGTGGCGAATTCGGTGAATTGATTCTATTGAAAGAAGAAGAAGAAAAAAGCAAGTTAATGCGCTTGCTGCAATAAAAATGCAACGGTTAATACTTTAAAGCGATTGAAGCGTTGAAAAAACCGCAGGCCAAAGTGCATATTTAAGGCGACTCATAATGCAAGGCGGAGTGAAAAAAGGGGGAAATTTGTGGAGAAAAGTTGTGTGCAGTAAAGGCAAAATGCATTAGCGTGCAAGTATGTGTGTGTCGCTTACATACATACACATATGCGCCTATGTGTTTGCTACGTGCTTTTATGCGGCGAGCTTAAACAAAATTTTTAATTAAACTGACACTTTTTGACAGCAGGACGCCGACAGGAGAGCCGAATGCTGACCTCCGGCCCTCACATTTACTACCACACTCTCACTATTCGTGCATATACATACACGTTAGTGCCTTTCTCTACTTTACCAACATTATTGGACGGACGCTAATGGTTTTCGTCCTTTGTGTGAATCTCATACACACACACACTCACACGTGGTTGTGTTGAAAAGAGAATTTATTCTCTTTATGCATTTTCTTGTTGTTCAATAATGTGGCAGTGTTATTTTATTGAATTGTACTTTGATCTGCAGCGAGTTGTATATACATATGGACATACACACGTGCAAAAATACACATAGATGTATGTACATGAATACATATATTTCAATTTTCCCGCAGTTCCTTGGTGGCACAAAGGGCTTCATTAAAATTCGATTCATTTAAAGCTAAGAGTTTGATTTGTCGCCAAGTGCGATCAGCGCTTCTGCTTTCACTGGTCACCTCCACGTGCTAGATGGCCTACCACATCTCCGACTGCCTTGCGGGTTCCAGTCTAGGGCTGCTTTTGTGATGTCTTCATGTGGTTTTCACAGTGTGTGACCGATCAATTGCCACTTTCGCCGTCGGATTCAAGTCGCCCTGAGGTCGGTGTTGGTGATGGCATCACGTCAGAAAACGCAGCGCACAATTTTGCGAAGACTGCGTTTGATAAATATCAGTCTTTGCATTAGATTCAAAGATCCTCAATTTCGTGCGCCTGGGTGTATGTAATGATCTCCACACTTTGTCCAAAAGACCAAACACAGCACGACTCTGCGATATTCGACGGCGAAAATCGTGGACATAGACTGGATAAGTGTTTAGGGAAATTTTAAGAAGCTGTAAATAATGTGAAAAACGTGCAATGAAAATATTTTAGATCTTAGCTTCTGTCCTTTTAATTATGTAAAATTCATACACAAATTTTAGCTTTAATGATTATCTGAAAATAGTTAAAAATAAATTTTGAATTTTCAAAGAAATGCAAATTTTACCCCTAAAAGTATGCTAACAAAATACGTCTTACTTGCTTCGAGAAATATGTAATAAAATAAGGTCGTCTGTGGATGTTCTCTGCGTTCAACGCAGTCTATTTGTTTCCAGCAACTTTTTCTAGACTATCACTACGAGAGTCTGGGACCTGAAAAATTGAACTGCTCGTTATTTTTAATGTACCTACACTTTCCGTACGCTAATTAGAAAAATGATGTTTTTTGTCTAGTTTACATTAATTTTTTTATAAAAATATAATTCATTTTTTTTTTTAATTTCATTAATTTTTTGTGCAAACATGGTTCGTTTTTTTAATTTCATTAATTTTTTATAAAAATCTAATATTAATATAGTAAATTTTTTTTTTAATTTCCTTAATTTTTTATAAAAAATTTCATAAATTAATTTCATTAATTTTTTATTTTGGTTGGTCTTTATCTGGTTTCTTGCATTCAAGAGTTGAGTGATTACCAGCACACTTAACACATTTTGGAGGCTTGCAACCCTGGCAGGATTTGCATTGAGGATTTAAGTTGGGTAATTTTAATTGCTCAATTTTTACGATTGTGTTGAGTATGGTTTTAATCTCATAGACTTTTTTTATGTCTTCATTTGGGTCAAAACAGAGGGTAAACATGTTTAAAGGCTCTTTGGTTTTCCATTTCAATTTTCTATATGCGTTTGTAGCCTTTAAACCTTGTCTTTGCATGATCTTCAATGATATCCTCAGGTTGACATGTGTGATGTAGGTCTTTAACCACTACCCTTATCTGCCTTGCTTGTTCAGTCAAAATTTTTGTAATTTTTCTGTAATCGCTTCCATTTTGGACATTGATTTTATATATATCTTTGCCAATCAGTTTAATTATAAAATCATTATTTATTTTATCTTTCAGTTTTTTTTGAAGTTGTTGGTGATTTATTGTTGGATTTGTTAATATTATTGGCGGTGTTCGTAGCTCTAGCAATTATAGCTCTACAATATAACCTGCTCCTTTTGAGTAGGTGGATCGACTTTTAGGGATGATTCCATTTTTCTTTTTTTATTTGCTCTTTTGGACAGATTGTGTACCCATTTGGTTTCTCTTTCAAGCTGTTCTTCATCAGTATTATCTTCTTCTTCTGTTAGTATTGGTGTAGTTGACCTTTTAGTTGTAGTTTTTATACTATTCAATTCGCTTTTAAGAGCTTCATGTTCTTCTTGCAGAGAAAAGCACAATTTTTCTAATTCTTGTAATTTATGTAATAAGTTTTGGGTTTCAGCATGTTTGCCTCCCCCTGGAGGTGGCGTTTGTTGCGCCACCTAGCGGCCTGTAGCTTGTTAATCTTCGTGTTGAAGAATGTGACAACTCCACTTTTGCTCAGTAGTATGACAGAACAGAACAGCTGATGTTGTTTGTTTACCGATATGATCAATTTGAGTGATTTTCTTATTAAGCTTTCGACTCAAAATCCTTTTGTAATTTTGTTTTTCCCAATAAAATAAATCGCATATAACCCAGGTCCCGTCGACTTTCACCCAGTTTACGATTTTTGACGTTCGCTAAAGATGTCTTTTTGGTGTTGCAATTGCGGGCAAAACCACCCAGCAAGCAACAGAGGATGTCATGTCGCCAAGGAGTTGCAAAAGCTCCGTAACGAAACTGGCAAAAACCCAAATTTTATTTAAAATTGAAAAGCAGTTAACCTTAAACCAGGATCTACTGAATCGCGAAACTAAAATCGAAACTTGAGCAAATTATAAATGTCTAAAAACACAATAAGAAAAAGTTTAAAGATAATGGCATGGAACGCAAATCGACGAGAGGCGGCCGAGTACGTTACCGGGATTTACATGCGACGAAGGACTCGCGCTCCAGCAGCATTGCCCAAACTTACTTAATCTTGCTATAACAAATTCTAGAACAAATTCGCACACAAAAGTTCTGTTATTTTTGAAGGCTTGTGTAAAAGCAAAGAGTGACCATTTTGAATGAAAATTATACTTTTTTTAATATTTATTTATTATCACGGACTTAACTTGCAACAGAACTTATGGCAGGACTAAATAATATAATCGAATAGCGAATTTTTTTAATGACGTTACAACAACAAGTGACTGACACCGCCTACTTTGAACACGTTTTGCCGTCTTAGAGCTATTTTTGTTTTTTTTTTTCTTTTCAAATTACCTAGAAAATATTCGATAACCAATAAATATTGCACAAAAAGTAAGCCTGCAAGTAAACTTAAATTACTTCAATTATATATGTATGTATTTTACTCTTCCTCTGCTGCTGTAAAACATCGCTTCCGTAGGCGTTCCGCCGCCTGTTTGTATGCAACACCACAGCCATTATTTCTTGTGCTGCATACTTTTGGCGCAATTTCTTTTGTGTGCGTTAACTTTCGAGATGAATTTTTTGCATTTCTTTGTTATTTTACATCTACTTTTATCTTTATTTTTATTATTGTTATTATTTTTATTTTGTTTCGCGAGCAGCAAAAGCCTTGTTCGAATTCATTTATTATTGAATGCACTTGAAGTGGTACGGTTGCGCTGCTGCAACTGACTACTATGGCAGCGGCTACCACCAATATACCATTTAACACTAGATTTACCAGCTATTTAAATATATCTATGTCTACCAAAACCAGTCAAAATGACCAAATGAAAGAAAAACTGCTTATTGTGACTTCCAGTCTTTATTCACTCCTAAAAAAATACAAAAAAAGTTGAACAATATTAGTTATAATAGATAAATGAATTTATAGACATCGTCAAATAGCAAAATACTTAATTGTTTACAGTTTGTCGGTCACAATTTCTACATAGGTAGATTTTCATGTGTGTACACTCTCCGCATATATTTTTCTTGCATGTCTTACAAGTATGTATTTGTAGTCTGGTTATTATTGCAATATTCTATTTGGCATCATTTGCGTACAGAAACCGTGACACTTGTAGTTGGAAAATCATATTCGTGCAGTTTTTGCTGTGAAGTCTGAAATTCTGCAGCAAGTTCTTTTACTAATCTAAATACGTGCCCCTGGCAGTCGGTTCTACGTTACCAGATTTACTATATATCCGGTCAAGGGCTGTCATTTCAGCAGCACTTCTCGTACATGCATGGGGAATGCTTTTGCTGCTACAATAACAACAACAACTATGAGAATGTGAAATATTTTCTCCTGTTTTGTTTTTGTACAATATATTCAGCTGTTTATTCTGGCTATATTAGAAAACGAGTGCATCTATTGGATTGGCACAACAAGGTTGAGAAACGTGAAAGTTTTCGAAAATTACCTTTTGTTTGTACGTATTGTTCCAAGCAACGAAGTATTTTTAGATCTTAATTTTAACGCCAAAGGAATACTTTGGTATACGTTTCAAGAAGTTTCATTACGACAAACTCGGTTGGTGCATTTCGAGACTCGTCTTTTTCTAAATACGGTTAGCCACATTTCGTCTCTACTTCAGACGCCAGCCAAAAATTTATGCCAAATTTATGTGTTTTGTTTGGCATATACGAACTAAATCTATATGTGGCCTTCGTTGGAAACAGTTGCTCATCCACGGCAATATGAGCTCCCGGTTTGAAGCAGTTTTGACGGTTTTCAATAACTTTGTCCCAAACTGCTGAAACTAGAGCATCCGTCTGTTTGCAAACGTTGACTCCTCTGACTTCTTTTGTTGAAACGAGTGTATCGCAGAATCTGAATAAAATCTCGTCTATACATAGAGCTGGAGAAAAATGGTGGCCCCCACTTGTTGTTTTACAAATATTGAAGCCTCAAAGTATTTCCTCCAGACGCCCCACGTGCGAACAATATTGCAATAAATACCTTCAATTTTGCTTGCGTAATTATCCAGTTTTTCCCCAAAACTCGAGAGGCTTCTAACTCAGTACAAATACTTATATGTTCCAAAATATGGTTGTAATAGGAACACAATAGCAACGGCTCAATGCCGATAACGAAACGAACGAAGCCACTTGGCGATAAATTCCTCATGATTCCTCCGAAGTCACACGTTTCTGCATAGAAACATGCACCAGTCATTTTGACTGGTACTGGTATAAATGTCAATAGCAAAAAATATCTTTGTTATTAATATATATAAAGTAACATTAAGTTCATAAAATGTATTATCCACTTATAGCTACAAAAGTCATAGCATCATTTCGGAAAGCAAATGTTATAGGTAGTAGGAATTTTGAATTGAAATCGCACAACCAGTCAAATTGACTGCTCTGGTAAATCTAGTGTTAAATGGAATGATGGGCGTGTATGTGCATATGTGTGTATGCTTGTAGTTTGTATATCTGCCATACATCACCTGCAGCAACTTTCGCTCTGTCCACACAGCTATTGTCCAACGGCGCTTGCACTTATGCAATTTTTCCATTAACACACATCTACGCCTTTTATATGTTAATATATATGTGTATGTGTGTATGTGAGCGCATGCAGATGTATGTAAGTGTAAACTCAGAACTCGAAAAAAAATCGAGTTGACATAGAAACGATTTACCAAGTTATGCACTCATGCTTGTCTGCAGCCCCTGCTGTACGTAGGAGCAAACGCACACATACACACATACGGCAGCAATTAACTCACTTTCCGCATTTGTTGCTGCTGGCGAGAAAGGAATGGAAATGTCGATTCGCGAAAAAAGTATCCCCATTCCCTTGCCAGCGCGGCAGCCAACAAGCAACAGCGGAAACGGTGAATTTAAATTGCCTCCTTAAATAAAAAATAAATATGTATGTAAATACCTATCTGCAGTTGGCGAGGGAGCCAAGCATACATTTTGGCGCAAGATATGTTTTTTTTGTATTCTTCTTTTATTTTATTTCATTTTTTCTTTCACCCGAAAATCATTGCGGATGCTGGCGAAAATGTTTTAATTAACGATTTTTACTGCAGCGCAATGCGAAAAAAATTAGGCAGCTAAAAAAAGCGAGTGAAGCAGAAAACAGCTACAGCAGCTCGTCAAATTTAATTGATGTCGCCTGTAACATTTTGTTGTCACACGCGCACAGCAGTAGCTATTGTTTGTGCAACACAAAAAAAAAAACGAAAAACAAAACGAAGTCGCTAACAATTACAGTTTTTGAAGTATGCCTATGAAAAAGCATAACAGTTAAAAATTTATTTATTTTTATGCAAAAATCTGCCTTTAAGCATTGTTGAATTTTCAATGCTTTTTATTGCCAAATTCACTTTTTTTGCCTATAAAATTGTATTTCATTTTTAGAATTTCAATTTCGCACTTTATTTGTTTGTCGCGCTCGTTAAAAATGCATCAACAGCCTAAAGCGTTGCCACTTCCGTCTTCGCATAAAAAAACAGCAGCAGGTCGTCGCATTTTAGGCGCATCGTAATGCGTGCATACTTTCTCTCTCGATTTGGGTGTATGTATGGGAGTGTGTGCTCATACAAGCACACACTTCCATGTTGTTTTTTTTACTATTTCGATTTTTTTTTCTACACTGCGCTCATTTAATTATTCAATATTTTTTGCGTTTATTTTTTCTACTCGTCCGCAATTGAATTTTCAGGTTTTTGCACACACAAGCTTTCCACCTTCAGTTGCTGCAGGCATTTTTCAATTGACACTAATGAGTTTTAATATCAATTTGCGCGTATTTTTGTTTTAATTTTTAATTTTTTTTAACTTTTCTATTTATCTGATTCTAATTAACTTTTCTTAAAAGTTTTTTTTTTTTATTAATTTGCACTATCAGTTTTGAGTCGCTTAGCTGCTGTTTTTTTTTTGTTGATATTAGTGTTGAAACGTTTTTCGGTGGACTTATCTTTTTATAATTAACAAATTATGCAATTAGCGCGGAGCTATTATCGCAATTTGACAAAAGAAAAAACAAAAAATAAAAAATCCATACAAAATATGCAAAATTCTGATATGCTAATTTACCGATTTTTCTCGAAAAATATATATATAAAATAAAATGGTCTTTGCGAGACAAATGAGCTTAAAAAATATGAGCTAATTATTTCAGGTCTGCAAAAGAGAATTAATATGCACTAAAAATTTTAATAAGCAGTTTTGATATTTTTGTGGCTCAAATATGATATAAAATGGATTTAAAAACTTAAGAACATAACATAAAAAAAGCAAAAAAAAAAAACATTTTTTTGTTTATTTAAAAAAATATCTATTTGAACAAAAATGCAGTCTAGCATTTTAAGTAAATCGCTGTCTTCACTTTTACAGAAAAGTCTCAAAAATAAAGTGAAACTTAAAAAAATTCTCACCTAAAAAAAACTGAACTTCGAATTTAAAGCACATTTTTCTAATTAAAAAAATTAAGAATTCTTCAAGAACAAACTCCCAACTATTGCCTTCTAGCCAGTCAACATTTTAACTCTTTTGCATCGCCCTTGCATGCACCTTTCGTCGTGAAGACTTTTACTGTTTGTTCTAATGAAAGAAACTGTTACAGGGTAACCAAAATTATTTATTTTCTTCAAACGTTAACAAAAAGATAATTTATAGTGGATTATTCCGTTCTTGGTGATAAGAGAGAGTTTTCGTTCGCGGATTATTCCGACGAATGATTCAAAACGGGTTAAGAAAAAGTCGAACAATCATTAACTTGACGGCGCGAAATTTTTCATTATTGTATACATTTTATATCATTCATGTCATTTCAAAAAAAAAATTTGATTTCCTAATTTAGCTCGAAACTTTTAATAATTTTTTATTAAGAATTAACGCCGATGATAACTTATAAAATTTTACTAATTTGATTAAAAACGTTTCAACACAAATTTGTATAATAACTCTCTCCGAATTTGTCCTTTATTTAAATTATAAATAAAACAAATAAATATTTTTCCAGCAAATTGATTTTTCAAGTATGTTGAATTTTAAAAATTTTGCACATCCTACCAAAATTGAAATACCATTATTTTCGCCATTTGAAATAAATGTCCTGAAATTTAAATTTTTGTATTGTTTTTTTAATTCAATTTTTTGATTGATTTTTTTTAATATAGATTTGAAATTTGACCTGGGTTTTAATATAATTTTAAATTTTTTTTTCCAATTTGTCCTGTATTTAAATTATAAATAAAACAAATAAATATTTGTTCAAAAACATAATTTTTCAAAAATTTGAGTTTCCAAGTATGTTGAATTTTAAAAATTTTGCACATCCTACCAAAATTAAAAATAGTGGAAAAAATTTTCTCAAAATTAAATTTTTGCATTGATTTTTTAAATTTAATTTTTGCGATTTAATTTTCTACACTATTTAATTAAATTTTTTAATTGAGATTTGAAACTTTACCTATGTTGTAATTTAAATTTTTAATTAAAAAAAATTTTTTCGAGTTGAAAAAAGTGATATTTTCCCTAACAAATAAATTAATACCCTATTTCTAATTTTAATTTAAAAAAATTTCTTGAAAATTAAATTTTTGTATCGATTTTTTAAATTTAATTTTTTCGATTTCTTTTTCTACAATAATTAAGTTTTTACCATAATTTAAGTTCTAAATTAGATCTGTGGCCAAAGACCTAAATTGAAGACGCGTCATTAAATATCACTGATATGCTTCCCATTTTGTAGTAGTTAAATTTGTTTTAAAATAGCACACTCAATGTTTTTATGGCAACCCTAATCTTAAAAAAAATTTAAAATCTTATAAAGTATCAAGCGACATGCAACGAAACCCAACGAAAGTCCTGTAATTAAATTTATTGTAAATGTTTTGCTTTATATTATAAATAAAATAAATGTAGTTTCAAAATAAATATATAATATAAAAAAATAAATATGTATATATATAAACAAGTTTTATTCTTAAAATAACTGACAAAAATTTTTCTAAAATATATATTTTAAATTTTAAAAATTTTCTCAAAGTTTTATTCTTAAACTTAAAAATTTGTTTTTGGAAAATTGAGTTTTTATACTAATTTGTTAAATAAAATTTTTATAAATATTTAATTTAATTTTTGAATTAAAATTTTTCATTTGGTCTGTGGCTAACGAAAACTGTTGAAATTCCTCTAATTAACCCTCCGTTGAAGACCTTTTTTAAGACCTTCGATTGTGCGCCCGGGTCTGCTTTCTTACCGTCCTGTTCGAGGATCCTTTTTAAAAGGTTATGCCCATAAATCGATAAAAAATTAAATTTTAAGAAGCTCCCTGGATGCTCAAGTCGTTAGCTATAATAGAAATATGTTAAATTCACGTCCGAAGATGAAAAAGCTAGTCTGGCCAGACCCAGTGCCCAACGGAGAGTTAAATTTAGTTGAAATATCTTATTTTATAAATAAAATATCGGCCGGCCGTCGTAGCTGAATCGGTTGGTGCGTGACTACCATTCGGAATTCACAGAAACAACGTAGGTTCGAATCTCGGTGAAAGACCAAAAATGAAGAAAAAGTGTCTTTTTTAATCGCGGTTGCCTCTCGGCAGGCAATGGCAAACCTCCGAGTATATTTCTGCCATGGAAAAGCTCCTCATATAAAATATCTGCCGTTCGGAGTCGGCTTGAAACTGTAGGTCCCTCCATAAGTAAAATAAATAAATAATTTTCCAAATAAAAAATTTCCAAAATTTTGCTTAAAAAGTTGAATACGATTTCTTATTTCAGTGGCAGACCAGATTAAAAAAGAATTGAGAAGCGCATATAATGAATAGACCTTTAAAAACATTTTCAATTTTTAAAACTGTTTTTTGTCTTTATTTTTATTTATTTTTTTAAATGTTATTGCCTTAAAATAATTTGAAAGATTTATAAATTTGTTTGTTTATTATTTTACTTGGCAACCCGGCATGGCATATATTAGTTGCTTGACCCCAATTTCGGTGATAAAATTATTTTGATTTTAAAAGTTTTGTTAAAAATTTACATGACAACCCTATAAAAAGTATTTTTTTAAATCTCTGCTTCGAATAGCTTTTATTTAATACCTTTATTGAGCCGTGTAAAGGCTAAATCTATTGGCAGCTGCTACGGCTAGGGGCTGTGGGTACTGGATCTGCACTTTGACCAAAAAATATATTGACTTATAAATATTAAATAATAAGTTAAAGCCAGACTTCTGCACT
Organism: Anastrepha fraterculus; assembly: GCA_037575425.1. Taxonomy (NCBI): domain Eukaryota; kingdom Metazoa; phylum Arthropoda; class Insecta; order Diptera; family Tephritidae; genus Anastrepha; species Anastrepha fraterculus. Next base: position 21,452 of record JAYXIM010011564.1, on the reverse strand, counting down.
AATTTCGTTATAAGTTTTGTTCTCTTTTTCTATAAATGCAGGAGTTTCACAGTTTACAGTTCACAGTTTTACTTCCACAAATTATTATTTCAATCGAAGTGACTCAAAAAAAATAAAATTCTTTCTATAATTTTTGATATTTTATGTTCGTACCCAGCGCCTACCAGCTATATTCGCACAAGCACACACAGTCGCACTTATTTCTTCTATTAGTTGCATACTTTCGCGGGCATTTGGCCTTGCGCATTCGCTCCCGCCACCCATCCACACGAACAACGAAGGTGGTATGCGTGCTGCTTTTGTGCTTTCCTTTTGCCATTGCTGCCAAGTAATTTCGTATGCAACCAATTCAGGCTGGGGCATTTTTCATTAAACTGCTCAATTATCCCCAATGAGCGGATATAATTTTTAAAATGCCATAATTTATGCAACAGTTTTTTTCTTTTTTTTTTTGTTGCAATGCTTTCTCTCTGGCTTTGCTTTCATGTGCGTGTGGAGCGAGCAAACCGCGCGCTTTTCATTGTTAAATATTTCTACTGTCCATACCTACACTGACTGCTAAAACTTGGCGTGGTTTTTAGTGTTTTTATGCGTTTAAAAAGTAGCCGCATATTTTCAAACGTGCCTCATATGAAAATAATAGCAGTAAATTTCCAATTGAAACACTGGCTTGGCTTTGGTGGACTGATTATTTAGCGGGTTTCTTAGGGGTACCACAAGTAGCAGCAAATTTTCCGAGTGAAAAAAAGTGATTACTTACAATTTTTTTACTAAGTAGAAAATTAAAAAAGCTGAGTGGCAGCAACATTTATTACAAAATTATTCCTTAATTTCTTTCAATATCAAAAAGTGTCTTTGTGTGGAAGAAAATCCGAGTCAGTCAGCAAAAAACAAAAAAAAAATGGTAAAAATCAACGCTATTTTTTAGCTACATGCAACTTGCACTTTAATGTACTAAAATTCATTGGACTTGGATTCATATTGAATGGAAAAATTCATATTAAAAATTATGAAAAACCTTTTGAAAAAAAACGTTGAAGTTTTGTTGAAAATTCGGGGAATTTTTATAATTGTTGATTTTTGTTGTAAATATAATTAGTTGTGCTTTTATAAAAAATTAATAGGCATTTAAACAAAAAACCAAAAAGGGAGTTAAAATTATTGTTCAAAATTTGCGGAATTTTCAGAATTTTTGCAACAATTTTGAAAAACACAGGTTTATATGGTTTTTGTTGATTTTATGAAAAGTTAATCGACACTAAATAAACAAAAACAAAATAGGCAAAAAGTTTGCACACCTGCTTTATTGCCCATTAGTGTACATAGTTTGTAGTCGAAGTAATTGTGGAGTTGTTGCCCGTGATTCGCCTATTTCTATCACTTGTAACCGTCTCCTTACTCCCTGTTTCTATTTCACCTGCCCGGTCGCAGGCTGTTTTTCCCCTCGCTCTGCTTTTCCTTCATTCCCTTGTGTGTTAATTAAAGTGAATTGCATTAAAATTTTAAAATGTTTAACTGTTCTTGCGGCACTTTATGTGGCTGGCCTGCTGCTCGCTCGCCAAATTAGCGCAGTTTTAGTCGAGATTTTTATTTTATGTCGCATTCTCTGCTCATCTGTTTCCTTTGCATTTTCTGCCTCTGCTTGCAAAAGGCAAATAAGTCTGTAATTAATTTCAAATATTATACGCGCAGTGTCTCTTTTCTCATCTTCTAATAATTTACTCTCATCTTCTAAAACACACATACACACACATATGTAAGCGCATCCTGCCTAGTGGCTGTGATATCCTTTTCTTTTTCTGTTGCAAATTAGGCGCTTCTCTGAAAAGTAAATAAAAAAAATGCAGGCTTTAAAGTTTATCAACGCTTTTCTGATGTTTTTTTAATTTTATTTATTCCTTTTCGTTTTTTCTACATTTTCTGGCTTGTGTTTTTTTAATTTCATTTGTGCTAAATTTCATTTTTTTACATTTCATATTAATTAAGTTGCTAATTAAATTCGTGTGTTCTGCGCCGTTTTCCGCAATGATATTTTTGAGCATTTTGTTTGTAAATTCGTGTACTTCTTAAGAACTAATGCAACACTTTGCTTGGCTGTTGATTTCTAATTAACTGAAATTTATTCCAAGCATTTGCCTTCTAAAAGGAGTGTCACTTCGCTGCTTTTTAACTTTTTGATTTTTTTAATTCCTTGTCCTAATCCACCATCTTCTTATCTGCCGATTTTTCGCGCTTGCTTTCACCCGACCCACCACCGCCTCCTGCGCCTGCTGTGCCGCCATTTCCACTACCATTTTCCCGCTTGCTCGCCGTCTCTGCCGCTGCTGCCGCCTCCTCCTCTGCATGACACATCTTACGGTGCTTGTGCACAAAATAGTAGCTGGGAAATTTGCTGCCACACGTCTTGCAAGGATAGTATTGCACATTCATGTCCAGCGGACGCACTTCACGACGCAGCAGTTCGCTTGCGTCCTGCTTACTTGTCATAATCGGCAGCGGTATGCTGGCTCTGCGCGCTAAATTGAAACTACTATTTGCACCACCGCCGTTGGCGGACTTAGCTGCCGACGTTATTTTCTCATCGGCATCTAAAACACCAGCTGCATTTGCAGCCGCTGCAGCAGCACAATTGAGACTCAACGGATTAAGATGCCGCTTGGCGTGCTTCTGATAGCAGTATTGCGACTTGAAGGTGTGCTTGCAATAGACGCAGACGTAGATTTCATTGCTGGCACTCTTATTGGTTTTGCCGTTGCCGGCAGCACCGCCGCTAGCCGCATTTCCGCCACCTCCTCCACCGCTAGATTCACTGTTTTCTGACTCTTCATTGGCTGTGGCCAGCTGTCGCTGTTGACTGATAGCCTTCGCCATTTGCTGGTGAAAGGAAAGTGAGACACTTTGCTGTGTGCGCTCGGGCATGACGGCGTAGTCCTCTGGTTTGTGGCCGTAGGCGGTGTTGAGTATGCGTCTAAAACGCACCGGTCCGTCGCAGCTTGCCACATCGATGATCACTTTAGAGCTTTCGTTGTTGTCCAGCTGCGAAGCCGGTATGGGCGCTTTGGCAACTTGCAGTCCAGATACTCGCGAGCCACCTGATTTGTGTTGCGTGCGCGTTTGTTTGCGCCGTTCGCGCTTGCTTGTGCTGTGTGCAGTTGTGCCGCCAGCATTTGTGTTTGACTTATGTGCTACACGCGCGACTTCTCTGTCACGTTCCGCACGCGCTTTTGCCAATGGCACTGGTGGTTCGGCCACAGTGACGACGATCTCGCATTCCGTGCTGCTTTCATGTTGTTCATGTTTACCACCAGCAGTGTCTCGATTATTGTGCGATGAGTGGGATGTCACCGAAATGGCGCAATCGAGCTCTCCATCCACATCAGACTTGGTATTGTTGTCGATGAAAACTTCCACATCTTCGTCGTCTTCGTCAGCGTGCGAATTGCGTGTGGAAGGTGTGCGGTCGACATCGATTTCATGACCGTTGGACGCGCGCGATTCAGCGCCACAGCGATTGTGTACGCCCAGCACTGGCCCAGTGCTGTACGCTTGCTGCAACTGCTTGAAGGAATCACTGTTGTTAGCCGCCAAAGCAGCTTGTGACAGCGGCAACTGATGTGTTGCGCTGAGCGGCAAAAAACCAAAATTCGGAAGTGTAGCCTTACTCGGTATGGGACGTATGATTTTCGGGCTTGCGTTTTGGGCGATAGATGGCTGGCCAGCCATATTGCCACTGGCTAGATAGCCCTCGGTTTGAGCGCGCGCTAGAAAGGAACTGAAAGGGAGAAGAGTGAAGGCAATTAGTAAATTTCGCGTGCGTTGTGCATGCTCGTGTTGTTATCAAAAAGCATCACAACTCACCGACAAATTTCTAGTGCCCGCGGCATATGCAACACATGCGTCGCCAATAGCACACCAAATATATTGTCCACATTCAAATCCAAATAACCAGTGTACATGTAGGTGAGTAGCGGCGCGAATTGTTCCGCGGTCACATTTCCCAAAAACAAAACCAGCTCATTGCCCGCGCCTACTATGGCCGCATTCTCGTCCAGGCGTATGGCGGAACGCAAGTAACCGCTGTGCATGCCCAACACAATACTATGCGCCACAAAGCGCACACTAGCAGGACCAGTCGGGCCCACTTCCAGCACTACATCGGGCGGTGTGGACATAATGCTCGACGCCACAGAACCAGCAGCAGCAGCAGCAGCAGCCGCAACGGTGCCAACGGGCAACACAGTGCCCTCTGCATTGCTTGCAGCTGTGCTGGCGTTACTACCGTTACTGCTGGCAGGTGCGCTACCATTAGTGCTGCCGCTGCCAGCACCACCACCGCCAGTTGTTCCCGTTAGCCAATTAGTGAACATTTTCGTACTTTTAACAACAAGCACTAATCCTTTTGTGTGCAAGTTGTTAGACACAAGCAAGAAGAGCGTGCAAAAATAATTTGAATAATACGTTGTTAGTACTTTCCTCTGCTCGGCGCTAGAAATTCCTTCCCGTTTACAAATTTTAATTGGCCAATTAGTTGTAATTGAATCGCATACTTTCCGCAGCCCTTTGTTTAGTACCGCACGCGTCCGAAATTCGTTTTGAACTGATTTATGACCGTAATTGAGCGCACGTATTTATAGCTAAGCGAGTGAAGCATACAATCAGGCGAACAAACAAGCAACATTCTGGCCATGACTGGCCGACCACCGGCAGTGTAGTTGATCATCATCAACAGCATGCAGTGGTTTAGTCGTCGGCCGGCAGTTCTTCGTACTGTCTGTCGTCCTTTCAAGTGAGTTGTGAGTGTATGTGAGTATGTGTTTGTGTCGTTGCGCGCGTACGCATGTTTTACTGCTTTAATTGGTGTCCCTTTTGGTTTTCACAATGCAAACGCGCACACAGACACTCACTCATTCACTTGTGCGTGCGTGTGGGTGTTTGTGGTGTGCTTTCTGCACTCTGCGCTCATTCCACCCCATCCCATTCCCTACAGTCATACATTTGCGCGAGTGTAAATTTTCATATTTTCGACCAATTTGTAGGATTAACTGCCGTCTGTCTTTGATTTAGGTATGTGCGTGTGAAGGTTTTCCTGTTTGCAGGTGAGCAATGTTCTCTCATATGTAAACAGAGAGGCAATATGCGGCAGCGCTGCTTGAGTGGTGTGGGAGAGCAATAAATGTGATGAGTGAGTGGGGAGCTGAGAGCGAATCGCTGAGAACTGTAAGAGACTTGCTTTATGGTTTTCACATTTCGAAAATGTGAACAAAATACGAAATATGTTTTATATTTTAAATAGAGATATCGGTAAAATTGTGTGTGAAATTGTCCAGAAAAAAATTGCTTACATTTGTATTTTAATTTAGTAATTCACTTAAAATTTTCTATTACGAGTATGAATAATGGAACATTGATTTTCTCCAATGTGCCCATAGGGAAGTCGTCGCATGTGTTTATAATTTCTTTTATTTATTTTTTTCTATTTCTATTTTATTTTTTGTATATTTTTTTAAATGTTTTTATATATATTTTTTATATTTTTTTATATACCTATATTTTGTATATTTTTTTATAATTATTTTATTTATTATATTTTTTATAAATTTTTTTAGATGTTTTTTATATATTATACATTATATTTTTATACTCTTTTAAATATTTTTTTAACATATTTTTTATATGTTTTTTTGTTTTTAAATTCGAATTAATGCTTTCTGTGCTGTAGAATGAAATATATTTTTATAAAAGAATAATTAAATATTGAAACAAAAAGTTTTTAAAATTAATTTATCAAAACAAAAAAAAATTTAAGTCAAAACTTATGTCTTTAAGTCAAACCAATATGTGTGCTCACTTTATTTATAGAAAATTTTCAAAACAATGTCGCTAATGGCAGCGGAAGTTCAATTTTAACACCAAGTAATGAGTTCTAGAGAGCTGAACTCCATAAACGAGCTAGAAAGAACCATGAACGTTTAGTTACTCAGACTAGTCTTAGAAAGAAAAAAATTTATACATCAGCCTCCTAGTTGCTGAAAAATTGGTGGCAGCCCTAGCTCTGGCTTTCCACTTTTCACTCTCGCACGTACTCTCTCCTCGTAGTTTAATTTAACATTTTGAGCGTTCGCATTCCCGCTCTCACCTACAGCCGAACAATACTCACTCACTCACTGCAGTACGCGCTGTCATTGCATTCACCACTACCCCAGTAAGGCAGAGGCCAAACTCACTCACTCTCTCTGAACACACACCTTCTACGCAGTGTTAGTTTGTTTACTTTTAATTGCCTTAAATAACTGCATCACTTTAATCCAATTTGCATACAATCATTCAACTGCATCTTACTGTGTGTTGAATTGTGCAGCATCAGTCTTGAACTAATATTGCCCTTAGGGATATGTTTTTGCTGGCCGCGTGGTAGTCGTCGCATGTGTTTATGAATTCTTTTATTTTATGTTTGTATTATTTTCAAATGCTTTATTTTTTATATTTTTTAATTTTATGTTATTTTATAATTGTTTAATCTTTTTATAATTTTCAAATTTTTTAATATTTTTGTTATACTCTTTTATATATTTTTATATACTTTTTTATATACTTTTTTATATATTTTTATATACCTTTTTATATTTTTTTATAAAATTTTACTCATTTTATATTATATATACTTTTTTATGTACTTTTTGATATATTTTTTTTATATTGTTTAATAATTTTTTTAGTTTTTTAATATTTTTTTTTATTTTTATTAATAGTTTTATATTTTTTATAATATTTTGTATATATATTTTTGATATATATTTTTTATATATAGTTATTATATATTTTTATATATTCTTATATATGTTTATATTTTTTTAATCTTTTTTTTATATATTTGTTTTACTATGCCAATATGTAAATAAATCTCTGGACAGCTCACCATTTATTCTCACAAGTATTTTTTTCAATTCGCGCCTGTTTCTTAGTCGAAATTGTACGTCGTCCTCTCCATTGCTTCGGGTCCTTCGTTTGGCCAATTAGCGTGAGCGCGCTATTGTTTTTTTTCTCTTTTGCCTGTTAAACGCCTTGGCTTATGCTACATATATGTGCCGTGTCGATGCGCTGTTGTGTAGTACCTGCTGCCTGCCACTATTTTTGTCAAATGTTGGCTCTTCAAACCCCTCTCTCACCCTTAGCGCCAAGGTCTATGCATTGGGACAGCTTTTGTCGAGTTGTCAAATTTACAATTTTTTTTTTACCTTTGCCTTTGTCTTTTTCTGTTTTTGTGTTGTGTTTTTTGCTTTTGACTGTTTGACGGGCTAGCTGGTTGGTGGTATTTTTGGAGGGTTCGCCTTTCAATTGCCTTAATTGATTTGTTGTGCGCTCATTTTGCTTGTGCTATCGAAAATCGCTTATCGAGGTAAGCGGCAAGTGGACGTTGGCGTTGGCTTTGGCGTCGACCTGTTAAATAACAGGTTTTCTTTATAACATTTTTGATGGGGAGTTTACTTGTCTTGTGTGGTTGACTCACTTCTTTCTAACGTTAGCATGTATGTATGTATACTTGTGTGTACATGCACAGCTACTAACGCGGCTTGTTTGTCCTTTTCGTCAGCTCCAGCTCCAGCTTTGACAATTGTCTTGTGGGGATCCTTGCTTTGCTTGTTGCTCTTATTAAAATTTTCGTTAATCCAAAATCCAACACGTATGTTTGTGTGTGGTCTTTCTTCTTCGCTTTTTTCCTATTTATCTTTCGCTTCTTATCGTAGTTATGTGCGATTTGTATTTGCTTGAGTTGTTTTTAATTACTCTTTGCTGTGGTTTGAGGTTTTTTATTCGTATGGCTTGCATTGACCATCCCCTTTGATGCAGCTAGTTTGTATTTGTACTTGTCATGTTGGCTTGCGTTTTTGCTGTTGGTTTCTTCGGTCTCAGTAGCTATCATGCATTCATTTATTAGCTATTTTGGTAAATTAGTAGCATACATGTAGCTTTTGACAGCTCTAATAGTCACGTCGGTTTCACATAATCTATGTCTGATTCAATTCAATTGCGGGCCGATTTTTGGGCAATAAAAATGCTGAATGCTATTTAAAGGAGGATTCTGGTTGGCCGAATTGTTTTCTGTATTTTATTTATTGCTACATTGTTTCAAATTAATTGAATTTTCAATTACTTCTTTATTAATTTTGCTCTTTTTTCATTCTATTTTATTTTAATTTGTTATATTAAATTTGATTTTACTTAATTTTATTTTAATTAACTAATTTTTTTTAGTGATTTTATTCCATATTTTATTTACTAGTTAATTTTTTGAGCTTTTTATATATATATTTCTACTTAATTTTTTTAATTTCTTGAGCTTCTATATATATATATATAGAATATATAATTGGCGCGTACACCCTTTTTGGGTGTATGGCCGAGCTCCTCCTCCTATTTGTGGTGTGCGTCTTGAGTTGTATCACAAAATGGAGGGACCTACAGTTTCAAGCCGACTCCGAACGGCAGATATTTTTATGAGGAAATACACTCGGAGGTTTTCCATTGCCTGTTGAGGGGCGACCGCTCTTAGAAAAATGTTTTTCTTAATTTGGTGTTTCACCGAGATTCGAACCTATGTTCTCTCTGTGAATTCCGAATGGTAGTCACGCACCAACCCATTCAGCTACGGCGGCCGCCCATATTCGTTTATTCGTTCTATATATAATATTCTAATTTAAATTATTTTATTTTAGTTTTTGTTAAAAAAAATTTGTATTGTAGTTTTGTTAAATTTTTTGTTTAAATTTTGTTTTTTACTTTTTTACTTTTACTTTTTTTATTTTTTATTTAATTTTTTTCTATTATTATTTAATTTTGTTTATTATTATATAATTTTTTTTATTTAATTAAATCTTATTTTGTTGTATTCAATTGTATTTAATTGTATTTGATTTTGCTTTATTTAATTTAATTTTTTCGATTTTATTTTATTTTCTATTTTATATTAATTAATTAATTTTTTTTTATTTCAAAGTATTTTATTTTAATATAAATTAATTGAATTTAATTTTACTTTATTTAATTTAATTTAAATTAATTTATTTTGCGATTTTATTTTTTTATTTTAATTTTTTATTTTTTTATTTTATTTTATTTATTTTTATTTTATTTCTATTTTATTTTTACTTCTTTGTTTCATTTTTTGTTTATTTATATTTATTTTATGCTATGCCCAAATTATTGTCTACGCCCCAACAATAACCGACTTCAATTCAAACTTACCAATCACTTTTCATCCATAATCAGCTTTTTTAGCTGCATACCTTAATGTTATGCAACTGTCAGTTTTTAATGACTTATCGCTGTCAATCGGTTTAATTAAATCGATTATAAATAAAATCCAATCAAAATTGCCATTCATTGTTCACAACAACAGCTAGAAATGCCAACAACAATTGCTGAAGCATACCTTTGGGTGCAGTAATTAGTAAAGTAGTGTAGTGAGCTACACATACACATATGTAAATACTTGATCACTTGCGTATGTGTATGTGTTTTTGCATGAAAAACCTCAAAAATCAAAATTCCATTAACACTTTCTGCTACAATAAAATTTACCACAAACAAAACAAAAAACTACGCAATGCAGCTATGTATTATTGACTGTCCGTTACGCAGGAAAAACGGTTTGCAATTAAATTTGTGCTCCCTCCATCCCATTCAACTCAGCCGTTTTTGTGCTCCTATTGATATCGCTTTTTTCGATTGTTTCACTCACTCGAGCCTCGCTGGAGTATTTGTCGATTTTCGCATGTCCTTGCATTCTCTGCGGCAGATTGCTTGTTCAGCATTTTTTGTTGTTGTTCTTTTTTATTTTATTTAATTTCAATCATGTGTAAAAATTAATTAAAATGGCAAATATTCATAAAATATTAATTGCACCCAAATTTTAATATTTTACAATTGCCATGCGCGCACGGTTGGTTGGTTGAAGGATATGAAGTGACCTGCCGTGCCTTGCCAAGCGCAAATGCCCGACCGCCGCCCCATCACTCAATTGAATTGTTGCGTGCCACCCTTTGCATCGTGTGTACAGGCGTTTTCAATAAATAATTAGCGCGCATACAAAATGCAAAAACGGCGCTCGAAGCGAAACAACCCGCGGGCGTTTGTAGGTGGCGGCAGAAAACGCGCTGATGAGGGCAATGTGTGGCGCACAGCACCGCGCACTGTGGAGTCATCGCATAGTGGCAGGAAGCAGTCGGATTGAGGTTGAGTGAACGCTGTGCAATAGCGCGATTGCAGTTGCAACATCCGGCAATGTTGGTACGCGCATCACCCATGGCCAGTGCAACTTTGGCTTTGCGCTCGCTGTTGTTGTGCCCTTTCTCTGTTGCTGGTGTTGTGGCGCATGAGGTCACTTCATTTCTGCAATGCCACATTTAATCCTTTTATTTCAGTGATGTGACATTTAACTTTACACCACAGCCCGGTACCTTTTGCCATCTGCTCTCATTTTTCAACCACACAACTGGCCTGAAAAGTTATTTGTTGTTAAAAAATAGTATACGTTTTGTAAAAAAGTAGAATATTGGCATTTGTTTTATTATTGAATTTCTACCGCTGCAATAAAAGCACTTGATCAAATATTTTTAATTGGGCAAAGTATGTATGTATGTATGTATCTGTATAAGTACGTAAATGACTTAGGTTTTTAACTATAAATAAGCCCGTCATATTTCAGAGCCTCTTAGTCATGTGTTCGGCCAATTTATTAAATTGCATCTTGAGCACCATTTTGCAATAGATTTCCATTCAACTGCTCAATACTCTAAAATTCTCATTAGGTTTATGAAATGTACACTAGTGTGTGTGTGTGGCCTTACAAGGCATATAGGGGGTAATCACTGAACTGTGTTTCGTATCCAGTAAGGCTTGCAACCAACCGACGTGGTAAGCTGAGCGGTTACAATTTTTTTACTAATGCCCAGGGCAGTATAAAGCTGCTTGAGTTTAAATTCTCATCAAAATTCGATATTTTTTTTATCTTAAATTAAGCTCTAACTTCATTTAAAAATAAGTAAAAGTGAGCATATTTTCCCTTTCATCAGCACCTAAATATAAACGCATTTATTTAATTACTTGGAATTATTTTCAATTAATCATCACTCCCTTTACGGATTGTTAAAAATGAACTTTCTGCTTCTACGCTGATATCGGACACTTTGGTATGTCAGGTTGCATAGATTGTTCATTTTCTTGCTGAGTGTTACAAAATACTATTTATTACCTTTTCCATTTTATCGTCAGTCATATATGTAAAGGATGGCATATGTACATATACATATCTATATTTAAATACACCTACACACACTCTCATCCATAAGTAATCTGCAATGCAGCAGGCGCAAACCCGACCCTCAACTCAATTGGTTTATCCCATTGGATTTAATTGTTTGCACTTTCCGCTGACAACAAAAACCATGCACTCACCCGCTCCACAAATTCAATTCCCTCTTTGGCATAAAAAAAGCTCAACAAAAATGGCAACCACTCGGTTAGAGGCACAGCAGCATATGTTTGAGTAGAGTAGAGTGGGAATAGATTTTCGGTAGCAAGAGTAATGATGTGTGCCAGCCGCTTGTCTACCTCTATGTATGCAAGTCGGTTCAGTATAATGGGTGGTATGCGATAAATGTTACAGATGACAATTTTAATGTTTGTACATAAGCATATACATATTCATACATATCTATGTGCAGGTGTGTGGGTGTGTGCATTTGTATGTGTCAACGGGGTGAAAGCTTTTATGACAATTAAAACATAATTGACGGTCAACATTAATAACCAACTTTGTGTGTGAGGTCTAACATATGTAAGCACATATGTATATGTTTGGAGTATATATGAATGTATGTGTTTTTGAATATACATATGTATATTAGCAACAATAACATAAATTCCACTAAATGCACTGCAGGCAAATTCCGAGTGTCATAATCTTTCATGATATTTTGGAATGAGACAGCTTACCTGAGAGAGTGTGAGAGTATGCGAGTTGGTTGTTGAGTTTGTGGAGGGGAAAGAGAAATGAATGAGAACGGAGGAGGCAGTATATGAATACCCAATTATCTCTACTTGTTAAGCGTGGCGTATGAGTAACAGGATAAATTAAATTGGAATAAAATAAATTGAAATGAAATGAAAGTATTGTAAAATAAAATAAAGTAAAATGAAATAAAATAATTAAAATAAAATAAATTTACAGTAAATAAAATAAATTGAAGAAAAATAAAATTAACCGAGGTCAGATAAAAAGCAAAATTAGTTAAAATAAAGTCAAATAAAATAAATAAATTGAATTAAAGTGAAATTAACTATTATAAAATAAAATGAAACATAAAAATATATTGATAAAAAAAATTAAATTAAGTGAGATAAACTAAAAAACAAAATTAATTAAAATAAAGTAAAATAAAATAAAATAAATTAAAGTAAAATTAAATGAATTGAAATAAAATAAAATTAAGTGAGATAAAATAAAACAATAACCTGTTTTGAAATGAAAATAAAATTATTTTTGTCAAAAATTAACTAAAATTAAATGTAACATAATAATAATCAATTAAAATAAAATAAAGTAAAATAAAATAAAGTAAAATAAAATAAAGTACAACAAAATGAAATAAATTGAAATAAAATAAATAAGATAAAATTAATTATATATAAAATAAATAAAACAAAATTAACTATTCTAAAATAAAATTATTTATAAAAAAATTTAAAAAAATGAAAATAATACAAAATAAATTGAAATAAAATAAAATGAAATAAAAATAAATTTAAATCAAAAAAATTGAAAAGAAAAAAAATTTGAAAAAAATTCAAGTAAATAAAACGAAATTAAATAAATTAAAAGAAAGTAAAATTAATTATACTCTTGTTTTAGGGGAGGGTGAGGTACGGTTCAAAATGCCTTTGCGCGTACAGCGACCGTCGTCTACTGCGTCGAGTGGTGTGGCCACTATAACAATCCCTTCTCTCCTTCTGGGGAGACACCCTTCCTGGGACTACTTACTGCATTACTTCAAGGGTGTCCAGAACAGCATCCATAAAGGCCAAATTCTATTCATCCACTTCTGGGTCCACCGTATTTGTAGCCAGTTTTTATGCTATAGGCTCGTCTTCTTATGTGTCTATCTGTGTGGCTTCGCTTTGTTGCACTGTGTCGAGCTCTATCTTCGTTCCAGCTGCCCCCGCGTTCGAGCATTTTGCTAATTATGTCGCAAATTTGCTTCGTCAGAGCACCTCTTTCCGCGAGCCATCTAACTTTACTAAAAAACGTATGTATTAGATTTAAAGACATCGCCCGAGTTAGGAAAAAAAAAACAAAAATTAAATAATAATAACTTTTATCCTAATTTTTTTCTTCCTAATTACTTATAATTTCGAATCATTAAATATTAAGGATTTCACTAGGGGATCTATTTGCTCGTTGTCGATCATGCCTTCATAACCTTTAAAAATGTATTTCTTGGCTCGCAGAATATTAGGAATGGTGATTAATTCATCAAGAGAAATTTGAAAAAATCTTACTTTTAAAATAAGTACACTTCTTTCTTTGCCACCAAGCCGTAGAGTCATCCATCGTAACCCTTAAGACCATAACATCCTTGTGGTGCACCGTAGCGTTGGTAACTAATAAATACGAATGGGCTCATGCCAAAATTTTTCGACACATTGCCCTACGCTGGTGTTCTTACCTCCATTCGTTGAACGCACTGTCACATCTCATACACAAAGGACTTTCCCACTAATCCGTTGAGTGCCTAATTTCGTGATGTTTCACGCAATAACCTCTTCCAACTTACCCTCCCCAACATAAAAACTTTGTGAGTAGCCAATTCGCGGGGTAAAGTGCAATACAACAACCTACTACTTTTCGAACTATCCAAAGTAGCAGCAACGGCGAACTCTGTGTGCATGTGTGTGTGTGACAACCGCAATGCAATGGGCTGCTGCATGTGTGTGTCATTAAAATTAGCGCGCAGTCAGCATAAATTCACGCGACGCAGTAAAGGACCACCAAAATGCAATGTATACGGAGGGCGGGTGGGTAGAGAGCAGCAAGGCAGTTGTCATGTTGTGTATGTAGGTGTGGTGCGGTAGTACGTTGCATGTATTGCGCACACGTGTGCAAACTTTATTAATTAGCGCACTTTTCCGCGCAGAACGTACACCCGCACACATACAAATAAATAGTATGGCGGAAAATAGAAATCCGCCGATGCAGTGGGAGTTCTGCTCCTATTACATGCACACACCATAGCTTTATGGATTGGACTGAAGGAGGCATATGTTGTCAAAATTCTCTAATTGTTTTGACGCAGCTTATTGTTGCACATTCGCGTGTTATGCTGTACACTGCGCTTGTTGTGCTGGTGCCACATCAAAATCCACGCCATCTCAGCTCTACCTCTGGGGGGGGGCGGGTTGTAATGCTGTATCCATTACTACGTAAGCTAACTGCGTGTGGGTGTTGGGGCGGCAAACAATTAGCGTAATTTGAATTTTGTTAAAAATTTCATAAACCACACACCAACCAACCAAACAACCGAAACTCGTACGCGCGCATATATACATAGATCACCGGCAGATGTACAGATGTATGTATGTACATATGCATGTCCATAGCTAATAAAAGTGGGGACGCGCGCAAGTAAATTTTCGCCAAATGGCGAAATTCAAACGGCATTGAGAGTTGAAAAGAAGATTTTAGAAATATTGCAAATGTGCATATGTATGTGTAGGGGGTATGTTTGCGCTTGTGCTTAACGGTAATTCCCTGCATTGTTAGCAAAGATCCGTGAAACCAAACTCTTTGTTTCATGCCAGAGTGAGATTTTTTTGCTCAAATATGAAAAGTCTATGCGGTTCCGTTTGCCGCGAAGGTCCGTTTCAGTTGCAGTTATGCAATCAACTTAAAATGCAATAAACAAATTAATTCCGCGGAAATGCTTCTATAGCATACATACAAACACATACACACATACATTTACAACCCCGTATGTTAAACAAACTGGTTCGCACACACACATACGCACATAGCATCGTTCAGTGCGGGTAATTTGAATTGCTTGTAGTGAACGGCAGCAGCAACACACACGGACGGACAACTTAGTATTAGTAAAACAAAAAAAGGTAAAAAAAACCGTCAAAGCGAGGAAAACATTACTACAGTAAGGTAATAATAGCACTTTGATGCTGACGGCTTTTGATGTGATATGAGTTTAGAGGAAATTTACTGATTTTCACTGCGCAAATAGAATTTTTGAGTATCCTAAATGGATGACATTTTCGACTTTTGTTGAGTTTCCTTTTTTTTTAAACGCGTATTCGAGTACGCGTATTGTAGATATTGGTAAAAATAGAACTGACACTTCGCTAATGAATTTGCTGCTGCGCGCAATATTGTGGTCATGGGGCTTTTTTAAAGACAAAGTATAGAACAATAATCTTTTTTATTATTTTTTTGTAATAGTGGCCGCGCTTTGAGAGGCAATGGCAGACTTCGGAGTGTATTTATGCCATGGAAAACCTTTTCACAAAAAATCAGCTGCCGAAGGGCACTAATTTGATAAGAGTGCAACCAAACATCTAGCAAAAGATCTACATATGAGTCAGTTACATACATAATTTACGCCTTAGAACGGGTTTAGAGGTCCAAATATTTGTATATATATATTTGTATATTGCATTTGTATACACATACTTTTATATTTTTAAATATATATTCTGTTTAACATCAACCGCCATATTTGGTTGGTTGGTTGGTTTAAGGGTGACCCCGCATCGGAGTGCCACATAGACCGCAAGTTGGGTCCGTTGTGTTGCCCTAGAGCTCATTATTTTAAATGATTTCCCCACCTAACCGAGATTTTTATTGTAGATTTTGGTCAAAGATATTAATTCGTTTCGAAAATTTGATGAGAGATTCGATTTTCAGGTCCGAGAGTACTGAAAGATTGTCAATAGTTGGAGAGCCTAGAAGAGCGAGTCGACTTCTGGCTAGACCCGGACAACTGCACAGCAAATGTCTGCTCGATACTTCCTCATCTTCGTCCTCGCAGTATCTGCACAGGTCGTTTTGAGGAACCCCGAGCCGACGTGCGTGAGTGCCCAAAAGGCAGTGGCCGGTGATAAGAGATGTTATATGCCTTAGTTCGTGTTTCGAAAGACTTATAAGGGTTTTTGTCTGTTTCAGATTGTAGGATGGCCAGATTTGTCTGGTCGTAACGCAAGTAGTTTCCACTCGCCACCTCCGATCAGCAACGCTGTGAAATTCTCGATCAATGAGTAATTTACATGTTGAGAGCGGAATGTGGATTGTGGGTAAGTTACTGACATATGATTGCGCAGCTCCAGCTCTTGCGAGCTCATCAGCTTTGCAGTTACCTTCGAATCCACTGTGACCCGGTATCCAGATAACTTGGACAGAATTCTGAACACTTATCTCGTTAAGAGATAAGAGACAGGATCGAACCACATCTGAGTGGGTATAAGAGGAGCTGAGTGCTCGAACGGCCGCTTGACTGTCGGTGAAAAAGCGGATATCCTCTAGTGATATTCTATTTTCTAAGAGAGTTTTCGCAGCATACCAGATAGCGCATACTTCCGCTTGGAATACGCTACAGTAGTCGGGTAATCTAAATGATAGATTGATGTGAGGGGAATTGGAAAAGATTCCAAATCCCACTTTGCCGTCTTGTTTTGAACCATCTGTATATATAGTCAGAGGGCCATCGCTTTCGGTAAGATTTGTCTTCCATTCTTCCCTAGTTGGGAGTGAACAGGAGAATAGCAAGGGTGGTGATGGAAGACTTACATGATAGTCAATGTCGGAAGAGATAACAGTGTTCCTGTTCAGTATGGCCGAATGGCCAAGATACTTATTCCATTTCGATATAGCATTCATGCGTGTCGCTGCTTTCGCTGCAATCGCTTTGCCAGCCAGATCGATAGGGAGCAAGTGAAGCAACGTATTTAGAGCCTTAGTAGGTGTTGTACTTAAGCATCCTGTTATCAGGAGGCAGGCTGTTCTTTGAACTCGATCAATTGTGGCTACTCTACACCGTTTTTCGAGTGCTGTCCACCATACAACCACACCGTAGAAGAGTATCGGTTTGATGATCGAGGTATATATCCAATAAATGATCCGAGGTGAAAAACCCCAGGTTTTGCCTATAGCTTTCTTACAAGTATAAAGAGCTATGGAGGCTTTTTTGCATCTGTTTTCGATGTTCAATTTCCAACTCAACTTCCTATCTAGAATAACTCCTAGATATTTAGCTGAGTCAGATAGGAGTAATGATTCCCCTTTTAAGGTTATTGTTTGCAGTGGAGGAGATTGTTGTCTCCTATTGAAGAGAACAAGATCTGTCTTTGCTGGATTCGCATTTAGTCCGCATTCGGTGCACCATTTTGACAGAATATTGATTGAGCGTTGCATGAGCTCAGTAAGAGTATTCAGGTGTTTGCCTGACACGCAGAGAGCAATATCATCTGCATAGGCTACAACCTTGCAGCCTGCTTTTTCGAGATTTCGGAGCAAACTGTTTACAGCGAGATTCCAGAGAAGGGGTGAAAGTACTCCGCCTTGAGGGGTGCCTTTGACGGCGTACATTCTCATGCGGCTTAACCCAAGCTCTGCAGTGATAATTCTACTTTGGAGCATTTGTTCGATCATCTTTCGGATGGAGTAATTAATACCCAATTTGGCAATTTCAGACAAAATAGCGTTGGGTTCAATATTATTGAAAGCACCTTCTATGTCCATAAATGCGACAAGAGAGTACTCCTTATTGTGAAGGGAAGTTTCCACTGTTTGCACCAGTGAATGAAGTGCCGTTTCAGTCGATTTCCCTTTAGTGTAGGCATGTTGTGCCTCTGAGATCAACTTAGTATCAAGTTGGGTTTTGATTTGCTCATCTAAGACTTTTTCAAAAGCTTTTAAGCAAAAAGAGGTTAGGCTAATGGGCCTGAAGTCGTTTGGTTTACAGTGTGAAGGCTTCCCCGTTTTCGGAATGAATACTACCTTCGATTTCTTCCAAATTGTCGGAAGATAAGACAGATTTAAACACTTGTTAAAGATCCTGGTTAACCAAGGCAGTAGAATTTCTAGTCCTTCTTGAAGTTCTGCTGGAATGATGTTGTCAGGACCTGGTGATTTAAATTTTTTAAAGCTTAGTATTGCTGTAGAGATGCTATTAGAGCTGATTAGATCTGATCTATTCCCATAATTACTCTGAAAAGTGCTGGGAAGTGCAGGTAAGTTGGCAACACAGCCTGGAAAGTGAGATTCTAGAAGTATTCTAAGAGTGTGGTCAGTTGAAGTAGTCCAAGTTCCATCTTGAGTCATGATAAAACTGGGAGAGACTGGGTTTGAAGCAAGAATCTTGCGTAGTCTGCTTACTTCTGAGGTGTTCTCTAATTCTTGAGTGTATGATCGCCAGGATGTGCGTTTTGCACTTCTGACGGCTTTCTTAAAGTCTTTGAGACATTGTCGATATTCTTCCCATTCGTCTGTTATTTTAGATTGGTTAAAGAGTTTCCGAGTTCGATTGCGAAGTTCTGAGATTTCTGGAGTCCACCAAAAAGGTTTATGCTTACCTCCTGTTTTCGTCAGGGGGCAAGATTGTCGTGCTGCGCTTTGACACGTCTTCGTTATCATGTTGACAGCGTTTTCGATATCGTTTTTATTTGCCATTTCAAACTGCCTGATATCAGGAAGTCCATTGGCAAGATGTTCTTTATATTTGATCCAATTCATACGTTTTTTGTTAAGGTACTTCATGGGTTTTGCCGTTTCGGCTTTTAAAGTAAATGTTATATATTGGTGGTCGGAAAAAGAGTGCTGTTTATCAACGCTCCAGTCCTGCACCAGTTGTGTACATGATTCGCTAGCAAGAGTAATATCGAGTACCTCTCTTCTAGACGAGTTAAGAAACGTAGGGACATCCCCTCTATTACATATATCAAGCTTATTTGCTAGAATATAATCAAAAAGTTGCTCACCTCGTGTGTTGTTGTTTGTACTGCCCCAAACAGTATTATGTGCATTAGCGTCTGCTCCAATAATGACGCGTTTCTGGATCAGATGCGCCGTATTGACGAGCCTCCTCACTGCTTCAGGAGGAGGCGCCTCCGCTGCGTCGTAAGGCATGTAAGCCGACACAATCCAGATCGGGCCGTGGACTGCTTCAACCTCTATGGCAGTGGTGTCAGCATTGCTAAGGGGAAGAAGAAAAGCATTAATATGTTTTCGAATGAGAATACAAGAGCGCGATCTACCGTTAGCCTCACCTTGAAACAAGGTGTAGTGCCTATCTTTCAGGCCGCATATCTTGTTGTTTGATATCCAAGGTTCTTGGATGAGAATGATGTCTTCTCTGAGGTCAGAGAGACGAAGAATGAGGGCTGCCGAGGCAGCCTTAGAGTGGTGCAGATTAATCTGCAGCACTTTTAGAGGGACATTCGATGACTGTGGCGTTCGCGTCATCACCGCTATCTAAAAGACTATCCTCGTCCTCGAGTTGAATGTTAAATAAGTTTCCCACAAGTTCGCTGTTTGATTCCGAGTCGGACTCAATCGTCGAATCTTGTGAGAGAGGCTTATCGACATCCATCTCTGGGGCCGCCGTACTCTCTTCGCTGGGTGCGAGGAGATTTTTCGGCTGATAGGTCCAAATGGTAGTGGTAGTGAACCCGAATGCCACAATCCCCTTGCGGTCGTCCAGTGCTTGAACGCTTTCCTGGTCCAGGAGCAGCGTGACATGTCTGGAGTTTCCTGAAGGCTCTTCCACCTTAACTACCCTCCAGTTTTCGGTGGGTAGGTTCGGGTTTCCGATCTTCAGTAGCTCCAGGATGGTTTCCGGATCGGATGGCTCTACAGGTATCCTTGCTCTGCCGCGGGGTTTGTTAGGAATTTCACTCTTTTTGATGAGTTGGAGATTCGCTCCGGGCCATACCTCGCCGAGTCGGTCGAGGGCCTTGCCGTACAGGCTGACCGAACGTTGATCCGAGCACGCGATCAACTTGACCCTTGCCTGGAACCATCCCGCGTCAGAGCAGAAAGGAGGAGGCCCTGGGTTCTGTTTCAGAACGTCCAGGTATCCCAACTGAAGTTTTCTCTCCACAATCTTCCAGTTTGATGGAGAGATGAAACCGTCAGGGTGGCTTTTATCCACCACCGCCATGACCAGACTATCTCTGGCAACTTCGCAGAACTTGCGTATTTTGACCTCAGAGAAAGCTTTGTGCTTCTTGGGGTCGTTGGAGCTATGAGGATCCTCTGAAGACCGCTGCCGCTTAGCTGCACTCGGTTTCTCTTTGGACGCCTCATACTTCCGAAGAAACTCCCGGGCCCAACCGAGAGTTGACCTTTGTTGGTCGGACAGCTCCTCCTCAGGGGTTTTGCCGAACTTTTCCGTAAGGAAGGTGGCGCGTCTTCGATCTCTGTATCGACGGAGATGAGGAGGGATGGGTTTCCTGGAGACTTCTGTCCGACTTGTTTTCCCAGTTTCTGGCAAAACAGGTTTGGTGTTCAATGGGTTCTCCGCAGCCGAGTCGGTTTTGGAGGAAGTAGAAGCCACCTGGGAGTGCGGTGGTGTCTCCCTGACGGTCTTGCTCTTAGTGAGCACTTTAGCCACCGAAGGGGTGGTTTTTGACTCCGCCATTAGTTTGGTGGAGCCAACAGGTCTTCCGCGTCGGGAAGGAATTTTTTGTTGTGTTGTTTGTTTTAAGTTATTTTTGTTCATTTTTGCGGGGCGGTCACTCAGCTGACGAGTCAGCAGTCGTAACCAAAGATTTTAGTAGGGAAATAATGGGGTTCGCCACGCCAGAGCCCTATGCCGTGGTAAGTCTAATTTAAACTGGGGTGCGACAGGTGCCCCAGAGTCCGCATACTAGCGACTTAGCTCACCCTAAGCCATGCATCCCTCGGCGTATGCTGTTCCACCTTGGATTGGTAGCCTTTGATATAAGGAAGTGGCCTTCTCCCCGTGAGTCCATGTTTACTCCATTCGTATTAGCAGAGACATGACCTACTAATACGAGTGGCTTCTCGCCTTCCACCGAAGTGGATATGGGTCACTGCCAGCAATTATGGCAGTTACGGCACGCGTGCAGTAACACTGCACTACATGTTGTTCCCCCTACCATAGTTGTTGGTTGACGAGAACTAGGCTGGTTCGCGAGTAGGCTTTTACCAAGGCTATGACCTACTTAACCACAGAAGATAACTGTGGCGTACCCTATCCACCACCTGGGACGCGCCGCAATAGGTGCCCAACCAAAGGGAACCGCCATATTTAAATTAAAATTGCTAAATTTAATGTTGCAGAGCCTTCTAAGGTAATCTAATTTCAGTTCATTCATGACATTAAATTTTGTCTTATTTTATAACTTATATTCTTATTTTTTTATTTAATTTC
>JAYXIM010011563.1:0-21709 GCA_037575425.1 Anastrepha fraterculus | reverse complement strand
CGCTTTTCTAAAAATCCTGCTAGTTGGTTCCAAGAGGGTAGGTCGTTGCTTGTCGAATTCTCCTCCCATTTGGCTTGAGTCACCTTGTCTAACCTTTGCACTATCAACTGAATGAGGATGCTATCGGATATTTGTTCCTTTGAGCCGATTGATTGTAGAGCGCGCATGTGCGCGATTGCCTTGTCTGTCAATGCCCGCAACGTGTGTACGGACGAATCCACCTTGTCCAACTCAAATATTCCCCTGATGTGTGCCTGAAAGATAAGACGTTTATTATCAAATCGTTTTTGTAAAAGTTCTAATGCAATTTTGTAGTTTGTGTCGTTTATCTCGAGTGATCCCACGGTGTCCAAAGCAGCACCACTAAGGCAAGACCGCAAATGTTGAAGCTTGTCCACTTGTGTCAGTTCACTGTCTTTGTCGATAACGGATGTGAACATTGCGTAAAAATTTGTCCACTCCGTGTAAGCCCCACTAAATTTGGGCAACGTTAGTAGTGGCACTCGCGAACGATTTGCGTTTACAATTATAGACTGTGTGTCCGCGGTGTTCATCCGAAAAGTTGAGCAATGTTGTGAAGTACTGCGCTTCCCGATCTCCCGTTGCAGAGTGGCTCTGAGATTGACTAGCGTGGTATCGAATTTGGCAGGTAGGTCACTGGTAATCGAATCGAAGTCCAGTTCCTCCAAACTTGTGTGGGTGACCGAAAAACTGGATTTCAGCTCCACCAATAATTCCAGTATTGCGTTGAGAGCATATTCATCCTTACTGTGCAGATTATCAGGATCCAAGTCGGTGGCTATACTTTCAAGGCGATTAAGTATAGCTTTCGATTTCATCTTCAGAAATGTCACTCGGCCCATAGGCGGACCCATAGTCGGCCCATTGGTTGGACCAACATCATACGTATCGTCTCTTGCTGGTGTGCCAGTAGCCGGGCTGAATGGCATGGCGAACAAATAGGTTAACTATAACGCTGCGCGACACGTATAAAAAAATAGGTGCGTTATACTCGACGACAATGTTATACGGTAAAAATAAATGC
Source organism: Anastrepha fraterculus (assembly GCA_037575425.1). NCBI lineage: Eukaryota > Metazoa > Arthropoda > Insecta > Diptera > Tephritidae > Anastrepha > Anastrepha fraterculus. Next base: position 20,664 of record JAYXIM010011563.1, on the reverse strand, counting down.
ACCGTATCTAACTGGCCGGAACAACTGTTTTAAAAATTTCGCCACCGGTTAATGAGTTTATTGCACTATTTTACAGGTCCTATTTACTGTCTTATGTACTCCGCACTAAGTACACAACAAAAACAATGCTCGAAACCGCAACGGGAAAATATTCAACTTTAAATTATTTAATTTAAATTATTAAATTAACGCGAAAAAACACGGCGATCACGTCGGGGTCACCAAATGTTGAGCTTCCAATATTTTTTGGTAGCTATATTGCGAAATAAAAACTAGGTTTTTTAAAACGTTATAATTTATATTTTAATTTACTGCGTGGCCGTGTTTACAAAAAGTTCAACTGCTTATGATAATTTGCGAATATTTGCACGTATATATATATGGGCATATGTAACTGTATTAGGCAAGCGAAAGGATAAGTAATGTTATGTATACATATCTTATGCTAAGTAAAAGCCTGCGTATACCATGTATTTTTGTATGTTGTGCATATGTACATAACTGCATTAGACAAGCGAAAGGAGAAGTAATGTTATGTATACATATCTTATGCTAAGTAAATGCCTGCGTATACCTTGTATTTTTGTATGTTGTGCATATGTACATAACTGCATTAGACAAGCGAAAGGAGAAGTGATGTTATGTATACCTTTGTTGCCTAAGTAAATGCCTGCGTATACTTTGTATTTTTGTATGCCGTTAAGCGAAAAGGAATATTGTAAGGAATGCATAAAAACTGAAAAATAATATAACATGACATTTTAAGGTGACCAGCTAACATAACATTTTAAGGTGACCAGCTTATATAAATTATAAATATTGGCTATAGTTAAGAAGTTAGTTTGTAGGTTGTGTAGCGGGATTAGCTGCTGCTCCGAACAGTTGGATTTTCGGTCTGAAGATCTGTACAGGAGTTAGAGGAGAGACTTTTCTTAAAATTTTAGACTCCGCCCACTCTCTCAAAAACAGTGGAAAAATAACTAAGCGTTTTCCTTTATTTTTATTAATTTTTCAGTATTCTTTCAATAAAAAATATTCTCTACCGAACAGAAATGTTAAAATCTTGCGTTTAGTTGCGACAGTTTGTCAACTTATTCTATCGAAAGTTCTACGCATCTAAAAAAACTGCTAGCAAGTCAAGGATCGATTTGAATGGAGAAAAGGGGATTCAATACCACCGAACTATCCGCATGTATACAATCGATTTTTTCTATACAATTTTAAATCGCAAAAAACAAACAAATGTACTTTGTCCCAAACTGTTAACAAAAATATTGCGTATACGTTACGTCAGTGTATTTTAAAGTACTTAAATATCTTTGATCGGTAACAAGCAATAACGGCCTAAGATAACTTAAGAGTATTCTACTTTCACAACTATATATAGTTATAAAGGGTGGTTAAGTTTTAAGGGCCGGTGTTGATTTTAAATAAAATACAATTTTTTTAGGAACGCCGCGACGTGAGATTATTTGGCCATCAAATTTTTCGCGCAAAAGAGCATTTCTCTCGTTAGCTGTGGGACAAATGGCACCATCCTGTTCAAACCACATATCGTCCACATCCATATCTTCCAATTCGGGCCATAAAAAGTTCGTTATCATGTCAACTGCCTGACCGGCCTCATTTTGGGAAAAGTACGGCCCAATGATGCCGCCGGCCCGTAAACCGCACTAAACAGTCACTCTTTGTCGCCCAAAAAAAATCACGAAGTGCGCGATATGCATTTTGATTTGAACGCCAGTTTTCATAATAAGCCTGAATAACTTAAACGCGTTGCTCGATTGTGTGTCTTTCCATGGTTCAAATTGAGTTAGTCTGAAATTGAAAAATGTCAAATGAAATGCAGAAAAAAACTTGACGTTTAGGTGTGGTTCACATTCAACATCGGCCCTTGAAATTTAACCACCCTTATATTACGTGGAATTCCTAACCCCCTGGCAATCTTCAAGTTTTAAAACTTCGTACCTTTTATAAAACGCGCAGACTTTAATACTTTCTTCAATTAAAGTGTATTTGGAGACAGAAACAACATTTTTTCTTTGGTGACAATAATTTTTTGGTTTGCTTCATTTTCAAACTAAAATAGTACCGAGATCTACGCTTTTATTACAGCTCTATCATAAACACCACATGAAAGCGTAAAGTCATGGAATTTTTCTCCTACCCAGTGCGCAGCGAACGAGAAATTACGTTTGTATTTTTCAAACTATTATGCCTCGTTATTATATTGAATATCCTTAGAGATTTTTTCTTACCTATTTCAAAAATATATACTTATAATGTCTATGTTACATATCTAGATTTACAAAGATTAAAACAGACTTGACTAAAAATTTTTTGAGTTTATTTTGAAATGGTACACAAATATCTTCTGTGATACAGTTCTCAACATAATTATTTAATATACATTTTGAAAATAAATACTTGTTCTATCTATATTATTACACAAATTGACTATTTAACAACTGTCGAAAATCAAATACGGTGAGACCTCCCTTGGGAGGACACTCACCGTCAGTCAACTTTTGCGGATAATTTATTCCGAAACTAAGAAGAAAACGTCCGTTCAAGAAGTGTTTGCGTCTAGTAGAGGTGTCCGTTTAGAGAGAGTACACTGATCATCAACTTTTAATTTTATTTCCTCTTGAAAAATTTTCAATTTTATCGAATGCTTCCGTATACACATCGTACAGTGTAAAAATACAACAAGCTTGTAGAGATAACCGTATGAATCTTGGTGTCATGCCTTTATAAAAAGCCAACACTCCTTCGTTACGATATATTTTCAATACACAATCCAATATATTTTCATATTTAGCTGCTTCTAGACCTTGCATGCGCGTTTTTAAAGTATCAACTGGTGTATTGACCAACACCGCACTGCCACCTGCTATCAATCCAACAACAGCCACTAGCCATTTCGGTGGCTTCCGTGTTGGGTCGTCGCCTTTATAGTAATTCTTGAATGTCTCCATTACTGGAAAACGGATTGCATGATTTGAGCATTGTCGGAGTAGCGTGGGTGTAAGGCCCATGTAAATTCCTCGAAATCCTAATAGCAAGTAAATAAGAAATTGGTTAGTTTTGTACCGAAAAGAATGAAATAGCTTAGTTACTAATTAAAACTGACAACTGCTAACAATCGTTTTAACCCTCCATTGATCACCTTTTGTAAAACGATGTTTTCGTCCTGTTCGAGGATCCTTTTTAAAAGGTTATAGCCATAAATCGATGAAAAATTAAATTTTAGGAAGCTACCTGGAAGCTAAAGTCGTTAACTGTAATAGAAATATGTTAAATTCACGCCCAAAGTCGAAAAAGCCAACCTGGCCAAACCCGAGTGCCAAACGGAGGGTTAAACTAATAGAAGGGTCAATGACTACGACTTCATCAACGCTACCAGATAACTGCTTTAAGGAGTAGGATGACTTAAGTACATACCTTCAGTTTTTAAAATAACACGGGCAGCGTGAAAAAATCCGCGAAATCGCGGTTTCTCACTACGTCGATCATTTATAAGCTTCACCTTTAAGGTTTCCATCGGTGTTGTGACAACAATGGATTCTATTATGCCACTGGCAAACCCACACAAGAAGCTGTTGTACGTTGACAAAATTTTGTTTTCATCCACTAAATATGACTTAAAATATTCAAATGAGCCAAAGCTAGAATATTCACCAGCATTAATCATGTATCATATATTGTCCTACATACTTACCATACTGCTGTTTTTGGTATGCTGCCATAAAGTAAAGCACTCATTCCACGGTAGAGCCCGAAGAAGCCATACTGCTTTGTAGTCTTCCTAAAACAATCAAACACACCACTGTACTTCTTTTTATCGCCTAATGGAGATGGCTTTTTTAACAAATTTCATTTATATTCTTCACAAATACTTCCTTACCTTTTTCATCTAGTTGCAGCTGTGTTTTTACGTAGTCGGTGGGAAATGTGATGAGCACTTCTGTGCCACCGGCCATGCCGCCACACAAAACATATTTCCAGCCTGTATCACTCATTGTGTATATACATATGAGCTCAGTATGTCACCAATCTTGCCGAATCACCAATTGGCCGCAGTTGTGCTTGATCACATGCATGTGCAAACGAATAAATTTCTATTGTATAAGCTGGATATTCTTATGTAATTTCGAATAATAATAATATGATCCAAGCTGAAATTCACAATGTCAGCATAGTGGATATGGCTTATCTAATGTTATTAAATCCTTTAATGATAACACTAAAATCGTAAACAAGTCACAGCTGATTCTAACCTAGCGATGGTAGAGATTTATATTCATGACAATAATGCTCATTTCACACGTGGCTTTATTAAGCTTTTTTCTGGAAAGTGGATTCAAACGTTGGAAAGTTAAAGATTCATTACTGAACATGTACAATGGGATGAAATTTCGAGGCACCCCTTTTAATTACTATTTATTTTCCGACGGTAGGGGCATCGTGCACGGTATACGGAATCAAGTAATTGATTATCGACGTGTCAAACTGCAAGCTTGAAACCTATTTTTTCATATTGGGTTTGATTTCCATAACCAATCTACCAACTAGTGTTTTCTGGGGGAAAAAACACATACGATCTGGATATTGTAGTAGGTTAAATTCCTACTTATCCAGAACCGACCCCGACATACTCAATATACTATTTGTCCGGCATTTGAAGGCCCACCGCACGATACTAGCCTCCTATCCACATGTCCTCTCAAACTCACTCACAGCGCGTTTCCTGGGCCTACCGTTACATGAGTTAGACGAGTTCGATCGGTGACTACACCGCAATAGCAGGACCTAGTGAAGTGCTACAGCAACACACCTAAAACGATAATTTCTCAATGCCTGGATTATAAACAGTTTATCGAAAGGTTCCAAAGAAATTAGCTATAATAATTGCAAGGCCTCTAGCTTAACATAGACAGCGTTTTTTGTTTTCGGTTAGCTGCTACCTGGTAGCTTATCTTCTGGCAAACATCAGAAGTTAATTAACTGATATTCGCAAGCCAAACATTATATCATAAATCATAAATCTCTTTCTAACCATCGGCCGATTGCATTCTCATTAAGCGGTTAAGTTTTGAGCTTTTAATTAAAAACCTAAAATGAATTATAAATTTATTTATACTTTTTAAACTTACATCACCTAAGACCCGATAGTGCAAAAGGTGTTCAAAAATCGATATATGTAGGCCAAAATACATATTAAGTGGTTGCCATATCCCCACCAAATATTGCACTTTCATTTAAAACATCAGATTGCCGAACCGGGAGAATAAGCTTCTCTATATGAAAAGAATTAAAGGATTTGGGAAACTCGATATCAGCTGAGATAATCCGGTTTAAAAACTTTTTTGTTCTGTACTATATTTCGGTAATACTATATTTCTCTTAATCTCAGATTATTAACCCCGAATTTGTTCCAGGCACCTAATAAAAGTACTAGTTGTTATTGTTGTTATTGTAGCAGCATAAACATTCCCCATACTTACATACGGGGAATGTTGCAAGAGTGACAGTCCTTGGCCGGATATAAATCCGGGTCGTTTCGGTAATGTAGAACCGACCGTCATGGAAACGATAAAATTACTAGTATTGCAGCACTGTTGCAAATACTACGCTGATAATTTTCTGGTGATTGGTACTTATTTTGCATAGATAAAGGTGAACATTTAACCCTTTCAATACGGATTTTTTTAAGGGGAAAAAATATTTAACCATGAAAAGTTATTACTAGTGATCTAAATAGTATGTCCTCTTCTATAAATAAAGAAATTATTTCTAGGAATTGAGAAAATGTCCTGGGGAAAACATTGTCCCACCCGTAATGAACACTCAGTAGATCTATAATTGTCGTTTTTCCACTTACTGACCTAGCACGTGCTACGATTTAACGACGACTGCAAAACATGTGTAGAGAAAAATACAAAGTATAACGGGTCATACGGAGCATAATTGATGGTATATCTCGTAAAAAACTGATGGGAAGAAAATACACAGCGATGCAAAGAAAAATTTGGCATTTTGTAAAACGAAAACACTCATTGGGACGTATGTGTCCCGTTATTATTGAAAGGGTTAAATAAAAAAAAATGTTTTCTATAAATATTTTCCTTAATAATCTCGATACTTATGGTAATTTCCTAATGAAAATAACTAAGAAAAAAATGATGCCGATTTAAAAAACTTTGCACGCAACAATGACCGTATTTGTTCCTTTGCAAGAAAAAGACATGTGACATTTTTGTTATTTCCTAAATTTCAATAGGTCTGTCCATGTAAAAAGCATCCAGTAACTTAATTTCTGAGAAATCGCTCTCAAAGAGAAAAATATAAAAAAACTGTACATGAACGCAAAACCAGTAACAACTGCAAGTTTTACCAACAGCTAATTAAATTATTGGCGAGAAAAATCGCATAAGGTATAAAAATTTCAGTTCAGCTACCTCGTATTAAATTAAAAAAAAAGTAAATAAAATGCAAAATACCGAGCTTAGCATCACATGAGTATATTTTGTCCACAATAATTTGTTCCAATTGATCATCGCCATCAGATGAAGTACCACTAGCAATTCTTTCTTCATATTTTCCTTGCTTATGTCTATGTATGTATGTATGTGCATATTTATTATATATTGCCAAATTAGTTAATAGCCAAGAAGTACAAGCATAAAACACAAAAGATAGATTCAAAGCTCTCGATTTGTATTACACGAACTGCACTAACGGTAACTGAAGGCTGTGGCTCAGTAGTACATAGCTCAATATCATTGGCCGATTCCTATTTAATATAGGAGTATGACTTCAAATAAACTTTATAACATTTATCCAAAAAATATGTACTTACATTCTCCATTTTAATTACCAATTTTATTTAACTTTAGAATTTTGACTTGATTCGCAAATTTTAATTTATTTTACATTGTGATCAGCTGTTTTTCACTTGCAAATTCTTACAAGTAAAAATGTATCCAGTAAAAACTTGCAACTTCCTCTCAAAATAAAATGTAATTTAGCTCTCTCACTTTCCCCCACTTTGCTAGTTTTTTGGAACACATGAACACCAAAACCCTATAGATACTTCGTAAGAATTATTACAAATTATTTGCTTCATGAACACACCTAATCTTTTGTTTAGAAAGAAAAATACCGAATATCAATTACAAATTATCTGTCAAAAAGCTTTTGCGACAGATAATCAGTATTTTGTTCCATACAGTTAATGCAAGTTTTTCAGAAGGCTGGTTTCTTTGCATTTATTTGGTCTCTAAATTGTCAACTTTTATTCAAATTGCTCTAAATTCTCAATTTTTTTGTAGATTTTGGCATTTTAGGAACCAGATGCTGAAACAAAATACATTGCTCTTGCTGTTTTCCCTGTATTGCTTCTACTACCAAGGCTCAAACTTAGCTATTTTAAAGCTGAACCAACTGAACTAATGTCAACCGCCAAATTCTGCAAACTTAGTTTAAAAATTCAGTGCAGATAAACTAGTTCTGAAAAATTTGTCCTTAAACTTGAATATTTAAATTTGGCGTGTAAAACTTGGTTAACCCATTAAATCCCAACCCTATATAAAACAATTTTTTTTTAAATGCGTTTATAAAACGTTTATTGAAATAGTGTAATTAAGCTCCTTAAAAAAAAAAACACGAAAAAAAATTAAAGAAATGCATTTTATGGGCTGTACCCAATCGAGTACAATGGGATAATATGTATATACATTGCCTGTATATGAAAATATGGAGTATTAAATAAAAAGACACTTTCAAAGACTTCCTTGGTTATTAGTTCGGTTAACAGTATGGAAGTTTTTGAAACATTCTCTCTCTACGCAAAGGGCTACATTGCATAACTCGCAAATCCATCGAATTATTTGGTGACACTCCCTGCACCTCAGCTGATTCGATATCCTTTTGGGAAAATGGTTATATGAGGAACCAGCTATTGATGCCGTTGTCGATTGTTTTGAAGATATGTCCCGGATATTATAATTGCGTAAATAAAATCGCACAATTTCACGTTGGTATTGCAACAAGTCGCATTGACTCTTACTTGCCATTTTATAAAGCTTCCATGCGTTTACTACGCACGAGCTTATCTTTGTGGTGAAAAGAGGCCACCACCATTTCTTTCCTCTAAACTTTATATTGTAAGTATTCAAAGCTTGGAGGTCAACTCCTCCCATTCCTGAGTTGTATTCCGCTATCAACTTCGGCTGATGGGCATTCACCTTGCGCCTCTCTTGTCTTGACCATCGTTTGACGGTATGTAAAGGTTCAATTCTATCAAAGTTTGTTCCTACTGTCACAACGCTATTGTCATTCCACGTCACAAAAAGTATTCCTGAGTCAGAAAACCTACAAAATTTTATACAAAACAACTATTCAAATAAATCATTATGATAAACTTACATAAAATCAAACTCTCCCCGTTGCTTCTTTTGTAGTTCTTTGTTCGTTTTCAGAGGACATTTTTTGGTCCGCCGTTCACGAACAGTCCCAGTAGCCTTAAATCCTTGTTCTTTCAAAATTCTAAGAAGGTCATATGACGTAAAGAAGAATCGAAAAATACGATTCCAAGGTTGGAATATCATCACGCAATATATTATCCTCTTCAATGTCCTCCTCATCTGTGTCACAGTGGGTATTTGGCGGTATAATAGTGAAGTCGAAGTGACTACGGTCGCTTGATTCAATATAGTCGGTGGCCGCAGAAAGGTTATGAAACCTCTTTCCGTAAAATTTTTTTACATCCATTGACAAATCTACATGAAATATGCACACAAAATATATATGAATGTTCCCACTGTACCCATGCGAGTACACTAGAATTTAAACCTACCGAAATGCACTTTTCCACAACTTTTTTCGTTTTTTTGGTATAAAGTATACAAATTATATGTATTATGAATATTACAACACTGAACTTTTTCCGTAATAACTTAGATTTTGTCAAACAGAGAGCTTATTGCAAACTAAACCATGAAAAGAAGAAAAATAGCAAAGGTGCACGCAAAGACAAGTGAATAACGGATAACGGGACTCAAAAAAAAGAAGGAGAAACATGTGTATTCCTTTTCGACATTGCTCTGTATTATAAAGTGGCGAGTACATTTAAAAATTTGTAAGCGTTGGCTTTTGACATCGTTTCGAAAAAGATGCTTTTTCTGTACTCAAGCGAGTACAATGGGATGGAATGGGTTAAACATTAACGATTAAAAATTAAGCCTAACTTTGCCTAAGCACAATTATAAGAAATGGAACTCGAATATCTATTTTCCCACTCCACACCACAGCTCCTGCTTAAAAACATCAATCATATGCTGTCATAAAAAATTTTCACAGGTTCCCTAATTACTTGTAAGCATTCTGTAAATTCTTGAAGAATATCAAAAATGTTAGGAAAATCCTTAGTTGTGGCCATTTTTTTTTGTTTGTTTTGTTTGCTTCCATGAAAATAAAAAGAAAGAAAATATATTCAACGCCATTGTGCATTTTATTAAAGTTAATATATGTAAATTCTACACTTTTTTTATTTTCATTAAGATGCACGAATATTCAATTTTTTGTTTATTTAACTGAATGCAAAAAGTCACATTTGTTCTTATGCCGGTTTTGTGCTTAAATATTTGTCAATGATAAAAATTTTAAATTAAATGTAAATATATTTAAATGCATTAGCGAAAAATCTCTATTCAACAATATTTATCATAGCATGTGTGAACATTTTGGTGCGCGTCGTTAATAATATTGAGAATTATTTCACTTTAATTAGCCGCCTAATCACATAAAAATAGTTAATTGTTACCTAATAACAACTTCATACTTTTAATTACATTATTTTATGCATTAATCAGCAAATAATCAGTCATAAACAAAATTGGGATATTCACAATCCAAAATATATATATATATATATGTATATGTAGTTATATAAAGTGCAATGTATGCTGTATGATAGTTAGTTTTTCAATCATTAGTTTATCGCAAGAAGTGGCATTTTTTATTTTAAATTACTTTAGCTTTTTGTTAGTGTTGTTTTGAACTTCGCATGTAGCGCACTGCGCATTTATACAGCCTTGTAGACTCTGACGGACTTCACGTCGTTGAGGGTGAGAGTCTATAAGAAAATATTGATATTATTCATTTAATCAAAACTGCACGCGTATTTATATTGTAGAAAATAATTGTAGCAGACTTACAGTCACTAGCTCGGAGTCAGTGAATTCACGAATAATGGTCGATGGTTTGTCACCCTTCTGTTCTTGCACCAATTTGTTGCCATCCAGAGTGAAGACGCTCTTCACTTTGCGACCATCAAGTGTCTCTTCATCGAATTCCTCGCCCAGCTTGAAGTTGACCGTCGTTGTCTTGAAGGTTGAGGTAGTGGTGAAAGAGTAGTTATCACCATCCTTCTTCAGTTCAACGGTGGGGCTGACACTGTTACCCATTTTGCGTAGAACCATACCGACACCTGCAATGTACATACAACCAAAGTAGAACAAAATTAGCGACTATATTTAAAAATATTCAATTAGCATCGATTACAACGTGAGGTCGAGGTGTTGTGATTTTAAAATACTCTGTTGTGGTTGCGGCAAAATATATGTAAATTAATCAAATAACATTGTATGCACATATGTATGTATGTACACATAGGAGTACATAGTACTTATATGGTAATGGTGTTAATTGATATCAAGCGCAAACTGCTTAAAGAAACTTTATTTAATTTGACATTGATTAATTCATTATTTTACACACAATGTTGCACGCACTTCTAACTAGAAGTTTGATCAGACATATGTACATTAGGGTGCATCACTCTCCATACAAAAAAAAGTTGGTACTATTTACTATGGAGATTAAGGTGAGCTGGGCCGATTTCAAAATAATTTCATACAATCGAGGTTTTTATAAATAAAATTTGGTTTTAAAAATATTATTTTCAAAAGTTTTTGAGTGAACTCATATGATAAAAGAGGCTAAGCTTAAAAGGTCTACATAAGAATGTTTAAAAATTTTACTCCCGGAATTAAAATGAGATTTATCATGCAATTTTTTTACAAGAGGTTAAAGGTAAACTCATGACTAAGCCAAATCTTGATAGACTTAGACTTTCAAGAAATATTTTATTGAAAGGCCTTGGCCGGATATAAATTCGGGGCGCACCGAATAGAACCGACTCCCTTTTCATTTCTTAGAATAAAACATTCACGTCATAAATTCTTTTTTTGCATATATCAGCATACATAAATTCCTCATTGATAAAACTTTTAAACATTTTTATGAAGGCCTTTTAAGTCTACACTCTTCTATCATCTGAGATGATTTATGGAAAAAATATTTTTAATTTTTTTAACTTATTGTGTTTATAAAAAAACCCTGATTCTAGGAGGTATTGTCAAATCAGCTAAATTGATCGTAAATCGTAATTTTTTTTTCTAAAATATTTTTTTAGTTAAATATAATACATTTTAGAATACCCAATTTTTTTTTTTTTTTGGTGAGGTATCCTAATGTACACACATACTAAATATGAATACGATTGCATATAATTGTACAATATAGTATATTAAAAAATTAACCTAAAATTGGTTCCGTTAAAGTTCAAAGTAGCCAAACAGGCCAAACCAAATTCAATTATATGCAATCAAAACGAATCAACACTAAAATATAATATATGCATGATTTTGGAAGAAGGGAGGTCTTATTCACATAACCATAAATTTGTAAAGCTGTGTAGCATTTGGACAGGGAGGTATTCACTTACATAGAATTATATTTAGTAGTATAAAGAAATGTATATGTTTTTGTTGCATTAAATGAGAAACAATTTAGCGTAAAGTGGTGCGGAATGTTCAATTAAATTGAAGTTGTATAGCCAAGCACATGAGTGCATCTTTGTATAGCGTACCTATATGTATGTACATGAAAGTACTAACATACAAATGTACATGAGTGGCATTTTCGATTGTGTCCAAACGAAGAAAAGTGTAACATTCCCCGTGAAAGTAGTTATTTAGAACTCTCAAAGTGCCATTGAATGTGATACATACCTACATAGCGTATGTGTGTATGTATGTTACATATGTATCGGGTGTTTTTTTAGCTGCGTGAGAATTACTGATATCAATATGTTTACTAATCCTTTTTTCACCTCACGCAATATAACAAAATTTTAAGACCATAAAATATCGGGTGTTTTTTAGCTGCATGAGAACTATCGATATCGATAACTATGATTTGACAGCTGAGCTTGGTAAACTATGTTCACAGTTCTTTTCAGTGAGGTTCGGCAAGCCATCATGAATCGTTTAACGCCAGAACAACGCTTCCAAATTGTGGAAATTTCTTTGAAAAAAATAAATCTATTCGCGAAGTTCATAAAACGAAGTGTTGAAGAATGCAATTGTTGGCGTTTGTCCTTCGATTACGTGGAAAATTTTACTTAAAGGTCTTGGCTTACTTGCCTATAGAATACAGCTCGTGCAAGAATTGAAGCCAAATGACCATCATTTGCGTAGCATTTATGCTGACGGAGCTCATTTCGATTCATTATTCCGATTTATTAGAAAAAGTTGTCAAAAATTGGACTAATCGAATGAACCATGTAACACGTTTGTAGCCGCGACGAATTCAAAAAATAAACGTCATGAAATCATCTACCGGATTATAATAAAAACATTCATAACTACAATATTTCTGTGTTGTATTGTCACTTTAAGTTCTCAAGGTCTTAAAACACCACCCAATATTTTTTAGATGTTTGGTCAAGCTTCTCCTCCAATTTTTGGTGCACGTTGTTGTCATGTTGTACTCCACAAATGGAGCCAATGCCATTCACTCTAGTTATTTATCTATTTAAAAGTACTCTACTTGCATTGTACAAAAAGTTATTTCTGACATTTTCGGTATCAAAAGCAGGGATTGTCATATTTGATATGTATGCAAAAAAGCTATATTTAAACCCAGCTCGAGTGAAAGGTAAAATATTTAATTGAATTTAACAGATAACTAAATTCAACTTTAGCTTAGGGGCATAAGTAAAGGGTCTTTCAAAAGTGACGCCTAGATGTCAGCAGTGAAAAATTTCTAGGCGGTTCCTTTTTTACAACTTTACAATTTCACACCATAGATCAACGCGCTGAAATTATTGAAACGTATTATGAAAATGGTCGTTCTATCGTAAAAATCGTGTTTTTTTTTTGTGGAAATAGTCGTTCGAATGAGTCGACAATTCACAGATTGGTGTCAAAATTTCAAGAAACTGAATCTGCCGAGGATAGGAAAAGGACTGGTAAATCAAAAACTGGATGTTCTGTTGAGAATGTTACTGCTGTAGCGCAAAATGTTGCTGAACAATCGTCAACATCGACATTTTGACGTTCGCAACAATTACGCATTCACGAATCAACTGTTTAGCTAATTTACGATTTAAATGATGCCATTATTCTCATATAATAATAGTATTTTGAATAAAAATAGTGAATCCTGAAAAAATATAAATTTTTATATGTTTTATTTTAAAACAACATCTAGACGCCTCTTTTAAAAGTTATAAAGGGCACAGCAATGCTTTCACACAATATATATCTGAGTAATTAGATAAGTGCATGTGAACCTTGCAGGAAAATGAAAAGGTTGCAAATGAATACCAATCTGGTAGATGCGAAACTAAGGGCCATTCACAGTTTTCCTCTTTTCGCAACAGTCAGCTATAGAAATTCCCACACTTGTATTAGAACGATTATTTATTTTCGAAAATTACTTTTCCATACTAGTTCTGTTTTTCCGACAGGGTGTTTCATATGAAGTTTACCCCCATACATATGCAAGGCATACACATTTGTTGAATTTAAATTTGCGTACCAGCATCCATATCATTTGACGACAGACGTCTAATTGACTGTCTGCGGTTTCCAAGTCATCTAAAAAATATGGAAATGCACTTCGCAGAAAATATTATAGTTGTATGAGTGTATGTGCAAGTTATATATGTATGCCTACAATATAAAAAAGCAAATGTGCAATCAAGCAAGATAACAAAAATGTGATAATTCACTTGTTCAAGCGTAGTTAAAAATTTAGAGAGCATTTTACAAGCTCGTTGATGCATATATATTATATATGTATGTATGTATGTATGTATACCGAATAATAAAATATTGGCTTAGGTATGTTGGTACGCGTTTATATAAGTATAAGTACCTTCTTTATTTTTTAGAACAACCACTTCAATCCAACATGATCTACGTATATATTTCCTAAAGTTGGCTCACTTTTAAATAACTAAAGCGCCCGAGCCAAGTTTACGAGCAGGAAGTGTAATATTTGGCAAGTCCGCCACAACTTGACACTATCACATCATTCCATCTGTTCTCATATTCCCAGTAGCGAATGTTCTCAAAATCTATTAACCAACACTGACATACACCGAGAAATAATCGAGAAAATGATGATAGATGAAGAAAATGGAATGCCGCCGCAAATTTCGTGGAGGATATTATCTGAAAAAAAGAAGCATGAAATGGGAACTTATGCTGAAGATCGTTAAGCATAGGTTTCTCTAAACAGGCGTTCCTGGACGCAGGGTGAGTAAGTAAGTGTCCTTCTTAGGACTTCGTCTGGTCCTCTACCTCGAACAATACGGGAGCAGTCCCGGGGTGGAGGGAAAAATCCAAGAGAAGAGGAGGGATACTTTTAGTGGAATACACACACGTGGTAGCGACGGTTACTATATGGTGCAAAGGCATTTTTAACCCAACCTCACCGCCAAAAAAAAAAAATTAGCCAACACTGACTTGGCAATAAGAAAATCAATTATTTTACTGGTTATTTTCAATTAGTCGAATATACATGGTTCCTGTCCATCGAACCATACGAACCTCAACCTAACTGGCAGAAAAATGTGGTGATACTTGTGTACTTAAGACGGCATCCCAGACAACTACCAACCATTGCGGTCAAGCAAACAGACCACCTGCTTGGAAAAAGGCTCAACTTCAGTTCGGTGGATGTACAAGACTTACATATGTCCTATAAATCTAACCTAGTTCAAATCTTCTCAAATCACAGACATCCATCAATCATGTAAGCAAACATCTCTCAAACGGTAATTGAGAAAATAACACCGCACACATTTTTGCAGAGGGGCTGCTAAACGATTTTGGTATCGAGCTAAAACCAGCAATTATCAAAGGCCCCGTTGCAGGGGCGTTGTTGTATTGACGATATTCATCTGCGGTCTTTCGAAAAGCTTTGTATTAGGCTTCCTCTCTAGACTGTACTTGCATATGCATACGAGTATGTATATAGAGCATACGTAATAGGGAAGGTGGTCAAACATGCACTCGTAAACAAAACCCTGTGCACAGTGAATAAAACCTACTTCACCCAAAAGCTTAAATACATATGTATGTACATCTATATATAACACATCGAAACTCGGAGATGAAGCAAATTAAGAAATACATCAAATTGTAAGGCATTCTGTCGCCAATGCACATTCCAAGTATATATGTACATATGTCAATGCTAACAAGCAGATAATTTATTAAATAAATTAAATTGAACTCGCGTGATATGCCGATGCCCTCTACCTTTGGGCAATGAATGATCATTTGCTCAGGCTATTTTGGACTCACACGACAGTTTACGAGCATGAATAAGAATTTATCTGGAGGCTCGACATGCACTTGAGAAAAATGCTCAAAAGCTAAAATTGACAATGACTTAATGAATATGGCGTGATGTACTCGTATGAATGGGGCACTACACTAAGGGCATAGGCGAGGGAAAAAAATTAATATTGAATTTAAATACGATTATGCAAATGAAAGTGCATATACTCGTATATATGTTATCTATGAATATGTTTACTATATTTAAGGGGTTATATACACTTGTAAGGCTGAAAAATAAGGTTTTTTTGAGATTTTTTTACAAAGAACGGTTTTATTAAACAAATACAATTTTTAATTATTCAAATAATGTCTACTTTAAAGTTAATTATAGCACGAAAAGCGTCCTCCAAAAAAAAGCGTTCGGTGGTGGACAAAATATCTCCGGTTTGGATTATCTGATATCGAAAAACCAATTGAATCTTTTTTGTGAATAGTTAAAGCTAGGTATTAATCGAAGGAATAGTCAAAATTTTAATTATTGATAAAATGGCGGCTTTAGGAAAAAAGAATCGTATTTTCTACAAAAATTTTCGCGAAGAATTGCTAAAAAAAAATTGAAAAAATCATCAGAACTCTTATTCTTTCGATTAATACCTGGAGAATATATATCTGAGAAGGTTGTGTTGAAATTTAAAGGCGATCGGCACTTTACATAGGGTAAAAATTCTCTGAAACGCCTTTTCAAATTTGCGTGTAACTTCGAAAATATTCACCGGAACGACATTAAAATTTCTGTGTGCATTCTTAAATAAATGTACATTATTAAGAAAATAAAATAAAAACAAAATCGAATTTTTGAAAATTCTAACTGTAAACTGTAACTAACTGTAATTGTGTCAGAAGCAATCGATTTTGTTCATCAATTGATAGCACAAATTGCCCAAAAAAGGGCTGTTGCAGCAGTAACTTTGCTCTGTCAGTGTAGTGTAGTAGTCATCTAAAGGTAGGCCCAGGAAACTTGCTGTTTCGACAGGTTGGGTCCAGAGAGAGAGAGAGAGAGAGGGGTGTTAAATGAGTGGGTTTGATGGGGCATGTGAAGTGGTGGTTAGTGTCGTACGTTAGCGGAATGACTCGGGCTTTTCCCCGACCAAGGTCTGCCGCCCCAGTAGACTAGCCCTATCTACGTTTCCACGGCAGTCGGTTTGCCACTCCAGCAGCATTCCCCGTATGTAAGAATGGGGAATGTTTATGCTGCTACAACAACAACTAGCCCTATTTAGTGCACCGAAAAGGAGCTCGTGTCAATTGGTGTAAAGAAATGTTGAAGAAATTCAGCCGCGGTGCTGTAAACAAAACAACAATTTCAGTATGCCATACGAAGACGAGTTTAATCCAAAACAAAAGTTCGTCTGTTTTTTTTTTTCGGAAAACATGCGCGATTGGGCCAACAGTCAATTGTGAGTGGTACGCAACCATTTGTTTGTAAGACTTTTTCGGAGAATTAACCATCACCATTCACCAATACAATGTTTTTCAACGCCTGAAGAAGCTGTTGAAGCCAATAAACATTTTAGAGGTATCCAATTCTGAGTGGCACAAGTTCTTTAAAAATTAATACAAGCGAATACAGGAGTGTATTAACTTCTAAGGATATTATTTTGGAAAACAGTAATGCTATTTTCGTTATTATTTTACTGTGTTTTCATTATTGGGCGCAAAATGTAAAATGCAGCCCTTGTATATATGTAGTTTAAAGAATTTAGGTAGGTTGGGTATATTCAGCAGTTGCCAGACAGACAAACGATCAATTTAGCTGTTGCATGTCAACAACTAAAAGAATTAAAGCTTTGTTAGGAATTGATTTCGATCTACCATTTCTAACAATATTTTCGAAATTCTTACTGATGACGATCATCAGAAGTCATATCCACGACAGGTGAACCGTTGAAAAATAACTCTTATAGACAGCCAAAAACATTTCGAAATTTCTAAAAATTACAACAATATTTCTGTTGTTTATTATCCGATACATTAAAGTTTAATTGCTCGTAGCTTAACGCTAATTTATAATTCATACAAAAAAAAACTTAACTGCTTATTAAATTATTCTTCATTTATACTGATTATAATTTTAAACACAGTTGTTATTCGAAAAGTCACAACAAAGAAGCAATTACTGGTCGATTATGCATTTCATATATATGTAATTTAATAAACAGAATAAAGCAAATATCGTTTTACTCAATAATATAATATTTACAGAACATACTTTTGAGTCCATTTGTCATAAAAACGAAAAAGGAAAAGTTTAAGATATTAGCGTATTTTATAAGCGTATTATCGCGTGAAAGACTACAAACAACGAGGGGGCAAGTTCCACTTTGCAAGATTATCGATGAGAGGCAAATAAAAAATATCAACAACTCTCCAGACTAATTGGTTTATCACTATGGAAGTTAATTCTGCATATTTATGTACGTTGTATGTTTTTATCTTTGGATGTCTTTAGTAAAAACAAATGTCTAATTTTGCACTTTGCTTTGCCCTTATAATTAGCGGTGGGTAATATTAGTGCGATAAATTACCTTTCGCCCAGTTTTGCTTAACAATCAAAAAGCAATACAGTAGGTTCTGTTTTTATGCGGTAGATACGTTCCGCAAGAAACAGCATAAAAAAAACAGCATAAAAAAAGCTACTAGTTCTATAGTAAAACTATAGATACGTTTCAAATGCTAAAACCGCATAAATCTGAAATAATCGCATAAAAAAGGGCACTAGTCCCATATTATTACTATAGATACGTTCCATAGACCGCATGAATCTGAAATAATTAAATAAAATCGCATAAACAAAATATTGTATCTTTGAAAATTATATCTTTATATATCTTCCATACTTGTAGGGTTAGCATTTCTGATGTAATCTGTGATGAGTTTTTGCTTAGCTGGTTTAGAATCTTGTTTATATGTACAATTCCCGATAGGTCGACATGCATTTTGTAATTTAAAAAAAAAACCGCACTATTTCAAAACCGCATAAAAAAAAGCCGCATAAAAACAGAACCTACTGTATAACAAATTGAAATGCAGAACGAAGTCGAAAAGTCAACTTAACGCAGGTGATAAGCACAAGTTTTTTGTTTCCGTTTTTTTTTTTAGCAATAAATCAACACCAATTGCTTTCACTACAAAATAAAGGAACACATGAATAGCGGCATATAAATAATGGAACACATTGTGCATGCGGACTACATACATGCATATGTATGTGTATGTGTACATATAAAATATTGAAACAGATTCTATTTTTGTAAATATGCACATATCACATATGCATACATACATATGAGTGTAAGACTATCAGAACACCAGGCTGCTCTCCAGCTCAATTGCTGATAAGTATCCCGATTTCACGTTTCGCTTGGAAAAAATTTGAGTAAACCGCTTTGCGAGAAAAATAAATCCACACGTATACAAATGTATATGTTAACATACCAACAATCAACAAGAATATTGAATTAAATAATTTTATAAATAAACAATAGGCAATGTGTTGACGTTTGTGGTGAATTTGTCGCAAACAATAAAAAGCAACACAAAAACAAAATATACGAATGCATCCAATTTCAAGAACAGCACTCATAGTCATTCAAAATTATGAAACTAATTGTTGGCCACATTTTCTTAGGCATTTCGAACTTTATCTTTATGCAATCAGTAGAATGAAAACGGACCTACTAAGTGTCCGCCAGCGTCAATACCAAATACATATGTATATGGCATATAACAGAAATATCTGCATGTGTGGACCATGACCTCTGCAACACTGTCAAAATGGCAATGAAAACAAAATGTATGTAAATATAAAACGACAAAGAAATTTTTTGAAACACTAAAGAATATGTACAATTGTACCAATGCCAATATCTTCGACATACGATTTTGTATTCACGCATAAATTAATATTTGAAAAATGTAAGCCTCATTGATGCACGTAATGCACAAATTATATAATTAGAGTTTTATGGGCATTGTTAACTGACCCTCCAATTAAGTGCTTATCACAAAAAGATATTTAACAACTGCGCAAGATATCACAATCATAAAATTTCACTGACTAATTTTTCGATAATAAAAGCAATGTTGTATTGGCAAGCCGTAGACAGAAAGGTTTCATTTGTAAAGTAAATCCACTTATACTTCAGCTTATCTGGGTATCATTTGAAAAGCAATAAAATAATTATTGATTAAAATTACTACTATAAGGTCCTGCTCGATTCTCACTACGAATGATGACGCCTGTCTATCCCGAACGGAATTTTTTAGAAACTTTTCGAATGCAAGCAGGTGCTGGAAGATTTTTCGTTCTTAGCTACAAAATATGTCTAATGAAAACAAAAATTTGAAGTTTTTAGACCGATCTTAATTGTAAAGATCGTGAATAATTTTTTGTAATTCATAAGAAACTTGAATTTTACAATGAAAATGTAATTTATTTAACGATAAAAATATAAACATCATAAATGGAATTTAATCATTAAGAGATAAAAGTTAGAAGCTTTTTCTTGATGACTTTTCATGACAATTTCGTAGCTAGGAATTATGTTAGTATACGAGTATAGAATGCAGCGGGCAAGGCTGCAAAGAAGGCAAGTTATCAAAGCAGCGCACTTACCGATGTGATTTGATTTTCCAGTATTTGAGAGAAAAGGCAAGGTTCAGTAGACAGACTTAGTAAATTTATTTCGTTTTTCATTGTAAATTTCAGCGACAAACAACTCTCTGCATATGTGCATACGTACATATGTATGTATGTACATATATGCCAAGTTCAAAAAATGTATAATTATTTGCACATTTTTACATACATACATCTATAGCAATATAAATATGACTAATGACTAAAAACAGTTCAAGGAGTCACTGAGGCAGAAAATATTTGGTAATGTTATTTTGATAGAGGTAGACCTTTGGGTTCATGAGTTATTAAAATTAAAGGTCAGTACAACGTAAATAATTC